>JAIGNY010001433.1:12500-60000 GCA_020152595.1 Chiridota heheva | reverse complement strand
GAGCCTATCAAATATCAGACCCAAAAGTCAAAGAGAAACTCAGTAAAAACAGTGCTTGTAGTTTGGATTTTAGGCTTTCTGTGTTCCGCATTCTACTTTGGAAGTTCTTATATGATACCTATAGTGCTTGAACATTTTTGTCATTTACTGCGAAGCTACATATATGTCTTTTTAACCATTGCAAATTTAACATATTTTATAATTCCACTAATGACTCTTGTATTTTGCAATATTGGTGTATTTGTAAAGTTTAAAAAACATCAAAGGCACGATATTTCCAACAATAAAGAAGCAAATCTCAGCGAAGTTGACAAAAAGAAGTTATTGCGAATTGGGAAGAATATGTTCATTTTTGTTTTGTGCTACGTAGTCTGCTGGATACCCACACCTTTATTTACTTTTCTCCATTTGTATTCATCTTTACATTTAACAAGTGACTGGAATATTTTGAGATACTGGTTACTTGTATCAAATTCCGCAATTAACCCTTTTCTGTATGCATTCATGAACCATAAGTTCAAACATCAAATGGGCAAGCTGTTATGCTTTATCTTAACTTATAGAAAAGGAAATGCTGAATATATATCGAAAGATACTACTGTTCAATCAAACTAAATGTAGCCAAGAGACATCCAATACTGCAGAAAAGCATTCCGGAGCAAACAACATAAATTTACAACAAATTTTCGGATTTTTGAGCAACATTAATATCAACATAAATTTGATGAACTTGGTTTTTCTCAGAAACAAATCATAAATATACCTGACTACTATCATACGAATTGCACATTCAAAACTATCAATATACTACTTAATCATAAACTGTATAGTACAGTGGAAGACCTATTTCGTTTCCCTCGAGTTTATGTTAAGACTATGATACAGGAACAAAATCCAATCGGGTAAGATTTTTACGAAACTAAATACGTTTTATCACATCGATATGCAGATATGAGTCTTTAAAGAGGACTTCCAAAAACACGTACATTTATCTGACTGAAGATGCTCTTTACAGTCAAAAGCATTGTAAACACTTTGTTCAAACAGTGTACTCTATTGAGAAACGTAAAGAAAATGAAAGGAAAGTTGTCAAAAATGCATATGAAAAAAAAGTTACGAAAATTGGGCTTGCTTTTTTGAAAGCCCTGGTAGAGTAAGGGTTAAAAGAACTGTTGACTCTTGCTACGATATGTAGAATTATATTTCATTGTGTCCTTCATTATTTCTAAGTGCGGTGTTAGTGTCAAACATACAGTCCGAGAGTCCACTAGTTAGTACCCGGCATTCTTGGTTAATTTGGTTATTGTGGTCCCAAAACAAGTTTGCGGACTAGCGTCACATGTTTTAAAAATTCATCGCCTTGCAAATTATAGTAACCAGACACGGGAAAATGTCAACATCGCAATTCAGAATTGTTAGCTAGTTAATGAACCTACAGTAAACATGGTAAATGAAGTCCGATCTTGTTTTTTACCAATCTGTGTGCTGAGAATAATGGAACAGCAGAAAGTATGACGTTTGGAAATGATTTACTGTGGTGCAGCCAAGCGGCATACTTGACAAAAGTAATCCTGCTTCTCAGAACAAATGCTTTTTTCTAAATTTTATAGAAGAACAAGACTTTGACATAGTGTAAACTTTTCGTAATGTTAGCCTCGTGAGATTTTTTGAACGAGCCAATGGTTTTTTTTTTTTTCTGCATCTCCTACCGCGTGGTATCGACTAAAACCGGATCGACTTTTCCGAAATGTATCCGTGTTTTCTGCACATAATTTATAAAAGGAATACTTGGGCAATACATACATGGTTTAGTTTTTCTTGTTATGATATTAGATATTTTTGAACGTTCACTGCAAACAGAAGGCAGTAATAATTATGAAATGTTTAGAAAGTAGGACGTATATGTGACAGAAAGACACTGAAGAACGGACAACTTCATAACATATAGTGTAACATCACTATTGTTGAATTGCGCATTAGGTTTGATAACACATTGCGTAATTGTGTAAAAACATTGTGTAATTGTGTAAAAATACATGATATTAATGACCGAAAAGATGTCGAAGAATGAACAGTTTCCTATCTCTTTAGGAGATCTGAAGGTCCTTAAAAAGAAAGTTCGCAATTCCGCTTACCTTCTTATATCAGGTACTTTACAGAAAGTTACGCAATATCAATTTTAGTTTATGTTTTGAATTTTGGAATTTATTTTAAATAGCCAAGGATTGTGTTTAAAAACTAATTAAACATTACAATAATATTAAAATGGGAATAAAACTTTTACAAAATATAACAAAAATATCCCCATATATTAGTTTAAACATCTCTTCAATTAAAACTTTTTAGTCCGACTTAAAAAAAACCTCTTTTGACTTTATTTGTAGCCAATTTTGTATATTTTAAGGAAATGATGATGATGACGATGATGATGATGATGATGATGATGATGATGATGATGATGATGATGATGATGATGATGATGATGACGACCACGACGACGGCGACGGAGACGGCGACGGCGACGGAGGCGGTAGTTTACTCCTTAATACCACTATGCAACGTTTATCAGCAACAACAGGACCCTCTCATTTCGCTCTTATTTGATTCCCTTCAACAGAGTTCTTCGATATCCAAGTTATAGGGAGGGAGATTTGAAATTTCAGGGGATATAAAGATCAACCCCACCCACAGTAGTTAGGCTGTCGTGGGTAGCAAGTGGAGAATGAAAAAGAAAATCATCTTAGAAAAGTGATTCTTCGTATAGTAATACCCCCTTTCCTGATATATTTCGGATCTTTTTTAGGGAGACTGAGCCCCTTCCCGACCCATCCCGATTTTGCACAATCCCGCACCGAGCCGGTGGAGAATATTACTATGGCCCCATAGATTATCCAAGACAGTTCTCTTTGACACTTTAACAATATACGAACCGTGTACTATGAGCTTGGTATACGGGTATGTACGATGCGTAGGCATGTACTTCAGCACGTGGAAGTACGCTAACGCCATAAACCTTCATATTCACAGTATAAAAGGCTTTGGGTATGGACGTAGACCTATGCAATTATCATTGAGAGGGATCACATACCTCAGCAACAAAACTGCGCAAAGGAGGCCGACTATTTTTCTTTTCCATTTTGAGAGGGGAAGGAACAGCGAAGAAGGAGGAAATATGATCAAAACAGCATGGCTTTCGGTGGGGGAGGGCTCTGATCCTCCACAAGCGCTTCCCTTTAGTATAATTATATTCATATTTAAGTGTTCAACAGTTTCAAGTATTACTCAGTAACGGCATTGAATGAATTGGCATTACTTAATTTTCATTTTCTTATACCCCCCAGTTCAAAAAACTAGGGGAAGTAGTGGGACGGGGTCGGGGTTGGGGGAGGTATTACTCAACAATAACATTTATCAAATTGGCATTACTTATTTTTAAATATTATAGTGTTACCTTATTGCCACACCATTTGTCCACCAATATGTTCTTATTGTCATACTTGCTTCTTATCGTACTACGAATGGGGATTCTTCTTGCACGTGTGACAATAATCAACACATCCGATGACATTGTGAGCTACAATAAGAAGTGTGTGATAATAAGAAGCATCCCCTCGTATGACAATAAGCAGTGTGCGACAGGACAGTAGTGTGTCACAGGAAGCCGCACATTCGACCGATTAGTACCATATGTGGTTAATTTGGAAGGCGACGTGTTTTTATTAGTCGGGTCTCAAGACAGTGTGCGGACATGCGTCACACTTTTCTTGTGTATCACGATAATACAATTGTTTTGAAAACATAACCATGCAAAGCATTGACCTCGGCTAATGGCGTTGTGGCAGTTCTAAATATTAGGTGATGAACTGTAGCTAATGAGACCTACATTATATGTAATCCAATATTTGCAATGTATTGTCTGCTGAGAATAACGAAAGAGTATAGTGAAGGTTGAAAGCAAAACCATACAACAACCAGGATCAATGCGTTTTTCGTTCAATTTTTAGGATTTTTTTTTTTACGACTTCCATATGGTGTTGAAAATGTACATAGTAGTTCTACTTGAGGCTTGTAGAAGAAACCAACGATAAACGGCTATATCCTAATCTCCTTCATGGTGTCAACAACATAACACGGCTATTTTCTACATCTCCTTCATGGTGTCAACAATATAAACGGTTTCCCTGTAGTGACAGGTGATGAGGTGACAAGCAAATTGAACAACGTAGGTAAGATTGTTGTTGAAAAATGCCAATTTAAGAGCGTCGGGATGAATTGAACACCCCTTTAACAGTGATGAAAGTGCTGTTTCCTAAGGAAATGCTCTTTTTGTATAGAACGATGTCCAGTTTGCATAATTATATGTGCTTAACTTTAGTAGAAGCAAGCCCCTTTTTATCAAGAAAAGGGTGTGATTGTCTACCAGTACCTTTTCCAAGTCGGGGGTTTACCCATTTATGAATATTCATCACGGATTTGAGGAATAATTATGAAACACCAGAAAGAAAACAAACGACAAAGCAAGTATTGCTGGTTGGATGGTATTTAGTATATGGTTAGTTTTAATAATGGTGTATGAGTAGATAACGACTATACTTTCAAGTAATTTTCACAGTTTAAATCACATTTTTAAATCGTAATTCCATAATACAAACGTTCAGGGCTGACAATCACATTACCCCACGCAAAGCAGAAAATATTGACAAAAAGATTGCAATGCGCTTGACAATCTTTGTGTTCGCATTTGTATGGTTTCCAGTTTGTGTGTGTATGCATAGCCATGTTTTTCATATCAATATGGCTCTTTCACTCCACAGGAGTACTTTTATATGTAATAAAATGTATTATTCTGGGCATATTCTGCTATTAATCCATTACTGTTTGCGGCAATGAATCGAAGGTTTACGCATTGAATGAATCAACTGTTATGTTTTGCTTCCCTTCCCTTCCAAACTAACGCAGACTTGAATCGCTTTAAAATCATACATTGAAATTAAACGGACTGAACGAGATTGATGATCCTTCACTTCACGATAATTCAGAAGAGTGGAATCCAACAAAACTTAATGTGTATCGAAAACAAGGAACATTTTTAAAACACTTATAAAGAGGTTTCTGTTTGCGGACTTTATTCCTATAATTTGTTTGTAACTTCAAATATGCACAAAATGCACATGATATGTGATCAATTACTGTCAGTTTTGAATGACAGGGTTACACATCAACTTCCAAGAAACATATTGTACAATCAGATTCTAAAGTAACGTCTACATTTACATGGCGCATGCAAGATTTTTGTGTTTTAAGTAGACTCTAACTTTACGTCTTTCTGACTGCAAATAAAGCTAGATAAAGAAAAGCAGCATTATAATTAAACATGTAAGTAATTTTTATTTTTAACATTTCCTGTCCTTGTTTAAGTTGTTTATTTGATGGAGAACGAATGAAAATATAAAAAAAACCTCCAAAAGCATATTCAAAACAATTACCAGGTCGCATGGAAATAATATGGGCTTGTACCGTTATTTTCGTTTATACGTTGTTGCAATGGAATGTATTCCATTCCATAATTGGGGAAATGAATCAATAAATAAAACGTGAAAGAATTCTTTTCGCCAATGTCAATATTTTGATCAATGTTGTAATAAAAGGCATGTCGTAAATAAATTCAAGAACAAATTATATTATGAAGATACTATAACAATGTCTTTAATTCTAGATTTAAGTAAAAACAAACACTACTTAAAGAGTGCTATATTTAAATCATTAGAGTTAGTGTTTTTAAAGATATACATGGAATCGATTTGGATTCAATATACATTTATATTTGAAAGCCTTCCATTTGAAAAGTGGATATATTGGGAAAATGTTCATTGCGTTTTGAAAACTTGTATTAATAACTATGCCTTCAGCATATTGAATTTGCTTTACTGATATATTAACTATCTCTTCCAATAAGAATATTAACAATGTGAGGAAACATTACATTTGCAGAACTTTTTATAAGAAAATTTGAGCAAAATTAACTCAAATTGTAAAAAAAGTTAAATAAATTTCCTAATAAAATGCATTAACAATTGTTAAGAATGTGAGGATGAAGGCAACAAACGTCCATAGTAGATTTACTACATCAGTCATATCTGCACAGAGAAGACAGAATTTTAAACTTGAATATCTCCTGAACGGAATAGAATTTGTGAATGCTTTTTTCACCATTGTGTTTCTATTGAAGTTTTCTTTCATGTAAGGTGAACTTTCCTGACCACTAAACTAATCCTTTAAGTATATATGATCCTTGTATATTATTCAAGTATTTACTTCCATTATTACTTTTATTATCTGGTATTGCATTTACATCCCATAATCTTATATAAAATCCTAATGACTACCAGAATATTTGACTCCAGTCTCTGACTTGGACAAGAGTCAGGCAGACTCAGATTTTTTGACTTGTGACTTGACTTGACCTGACTTGACTGGCGGACAAATGATATGTGACTTTACTTGACTTGAAAAAATATTCACTTGGCAAAATTCATAATTTCCACAAAAAGACCCGGAAAATGTGAGCTTTGATATTGTACACTAAGTTTAAGATTTCTACATTTTATACAATACAATCGCAACACACTAGAAAATGAACTTCTTGTAAGATTCCTTATGCAATACAATTTCATTTTTAAAATAATGCACATAGGCCTACTGCATTTTATCAGAAATTGAAAGGGAACTTAATGAAACGGGACTGGATGAAAGCTTCGCTTATCTTCTACTTGCAGCACTTACTAGAGGAAAAGAATAACTTTTTTTTCTATAGAATGTATCACCTTGCATTAATAATTCATACTGTTAGATGAAAATTTGTAGAGTCTCCAGATGATGATAAACTGGCTCTTTATTCGAAAGTTATGAAAACTTAAATTTTCGTGATAAATTCAAAGTTTTCCTTCAAATACTTATATAGACTATAAAAGGAATCGATTTGGGTCATATATATATATATAGTTCCATTGTAAATAGGAAATCTCTTTTCTGCCTCATTTATTATCATAAGAGCATCAATGGGATGCTACAAAAACAACAGTGAATCTCTATCATCCTCAATAACTGTAGTCTATAATTTAAAAGGTGAATATATTACAAAAATGGTGAGTGTCTTCTAAACCCGGTAGCAATTTTTTGAAGCAGCTATTTGTATCAATTTAATTTATTGCGAATTGGAAAAAATATGTTTGTTTTTGTTTTCATTTAATCAGTTACTTAGATGCCTATGTGTAATCGATTTTTCCTATTTATTTTACCGTTCATTATAGCAAGTGACTTGTATATTTTGCCAATTGATATTTTTATATATGCGTTAATGAACAACAGATTTAAACATAGTTTTAGGCCTTGTGTTAAGCGGGAACAAGCAAATGCAAAATATATAATAAAATATATTAAATTCAACTAAAGGTATGTTACAAAAGAATTTTTTTTAAAGAAATTTATTCCAGAAGTAATCAACAATATTTTTCAACCACCAGTCGGAATAGTAAGCGGCACCAATATTACTATATTTGTCTAGGTGAAAATGTTTCTAACTGTCGAAAACGTTCTTAATCATTCATAATTTATTTAAATGGTATGTTCCTAAATTGTCTTCTCTCTTTTTTAAAAACTGTAAAGCCTTACCACGATGTTTACAAATATAATTGATTGTGTACACCATTTTCCTGAAGCGTTGCGTAATTTCCAAGTTCGGCACCAAGCATACGAGTGTCGACCGAGCACCTTGGGTTATTTGCATCATTTTTCGATATTTGAGAGTGTCATTGTGTAACATATGAATTGGAACTATTCAAAAAGATCTCAGGAATTTTCTTTTAAAACAATTATTTCACAGCAACATGTCATGGATGCTAGTAATCTTTCTTTTATTGAAACCAATCTCGAATGGCTTGCAGCTTTAAATACTGCTTCTGAATCTCCTATTCTGAGTGCAATATGGATTTATGCCATTTTGTTTGGCTTTGTAAGCATAATTGCAACAATTGGGAAAACAGTTGTAATTCTTTCACATATTGTGGATACAAATATCTGACAAAACCCCTTAAACGTGTCTATTTTTAGTCTTGGAATTGTGACACCATCTCGAGCGGTGAATATCCTTAATCAATATCTTTTTACTTCAGCTGCATTTTATCATATTTTTAGATCAATGAATGCTTGTTTTCTCCTATTTTCTGAATACATAATAATTTTTTTGAGTTACGACCGCCTTAAAATACTCTCTGATCCTATCAAATATCACACCGAAAAGATGGAACTGTGACACCATCTCGAGCGGTGAATATCCTTAATCAATATCTTTTTACTTCAGCTGCATCTTATCATATTTTTAGATCAATGAATACTTGTTTTCTCCTATTTTCTGAATACATAATAAAAAAATTGAGTTATGACCGCCTTAAAATACTCTCTGATCCTATCAAATATCACACCGAAAAGTCAAGAAAACCTCATTGAAGAAAGTTCTTGCGGTGTGGATTCTAGCTATTCTGTGCACCGCGTTCTCTGTTGGATGCGATTATATGAGACCTTTAGTGCTTGTACATTTTTGCTATTTACTGCGAGGTTACGTAACTATCTATATAACATTTTTTTTTATTTAACCAGTGTTTTCATCCCAATGATCACTCTCATATTTTGCAATATCTGTGTTTTCATAAAGTTCTAAAAACACCAAAGAAAATTGATACATTCACGAAAGGATGAAAACATTCCAAATATAGATATGGTACGTTTTTCTGTACGTAAATTATTGCAACGCAAATCAATCGACCAAGGTAATGTTTTCGACAAAGATCCAGCTACTCTCGGCGAAATTGATAAGAAGAAGTTATTGCAAATTGGGAAAACTCTGTTTGTTTTTGTTTCCGCTACTTAGTCACCTGGATGCCGAAACATGCAATCAATTTTTTCCTATTTATTTCACCTTTAGATACAGCAAATGACTGGTATATTTTAAGAGAATGCTTACTTCTATCAAATTTGACAATTAATCCTTTTGTATATGCGGTCATGAACCACCGATTCAAATATCGCATGGGCAAACTTTTATGCCTTGTGTAAACTATAAAAAGGGAAGTGCAAATATCGAACAAAATATGAAACTAAGGGTATCCTACAGAAGATAATTCTTGCAGAAATCTATACCAAAAGCAACCAACTTAATTTTTCAACAACCAGTTAGATTTGTGAGCGGCACAAATGCTAACATATTTGTGTAGGTGAAACTGCTTCTAACTGCCAAAAGCGTTCTGAATCATTGATAAATTGTTCAAACGGTGTGTTCCAAAATTATTTTTAGAATTTTAAACACTTTTTAAGCTTATCACGATGTGTAAATATATAATTGATTGTGTACTCCATTTTCGGAGTACCCAACGCGTTGCGTAATTGTCAAGTTCGACAAGCATACGAGTGTTGATCAAGTAGTATCTTCCTGGACATGCTTTTGTTTTTCTAAACCCAACAGCACTTTGTGGATATGCGTCGCACTTTCTTTTGCGTATTTTTTAAATATATATCTGCTGAAAATAATAAAACCAACAGACAATGTGACCTTCTAAAATCCCACGACAATTGCAGTGAAGCTATGCGACGAAACCATACAATATTTTAGCCTTCGTTTCAAAGTTAATACATATTTGTATTATTATTATTTATCATTACTTTTATGAATTATGTCATTGCATCAGCCTACACATTTGACTAGCCCACACTAAACATATGGGGTTTCTCATTTTCCGCTCCAGATTGTCCAAAATTTCACTGGATATTTTGAAATTTTGGAGATGAATAGTAAATAGATATTTAAAACTTTTTGCTGCTGCTTCTTGAAATTCATCGTGGCGTTTTGTAAGAAAATGAACAAAACAGACTGCCCATAATCTGTTTTATTAATTATCTCAAAAAGGCGACCGTAAATTTCAAAAAGCAGCGGTGAAAAGTTTTGAATATCTATTTACTATCCGTCTTCAGAATTTTAAGATATTCATTCAGACAATTTTAGACAATCCGGAGCAGAAAATGAAAAACCCTATATGTTTAGCGTGGGCTAGTCAAATGTGTAGGCTCATGCGATGACGTAATACATCAAAGTACCCAATTTTTTTGGGTATTCAAAGTACCCAGTTTTTCGGGTTGCTTCCGAACTGTAAAGTCATACTTTTTACTGGGTGTAAGAATTACCCATTCTCCTAATCCGCAAATAATCAATACTTTCATTAACTAAGGGTTCTTAGAGTTGACTAACACATATACACGACAGTGCTCCTTCGAGTTTCGAGGGGTGACATCGTGCTTACATTGCCATGCTGAAAAAATATTTTGCATATTCAATTGCACATAAAATGTTGCTTTTCCTTCGTTCAACTGTACAAATATATCAATGTGTGGAGATGAAGCCGTGCGAATAGCCTTATTGGCACAAAAGTCAAACATACCTCATACGAAAACGAATTCATACATAATGCAATTCAACTACTGTCTTTAAAAAAAAAATAATGAAGACATATCAAGTTGTTGTTATTAAGAATGAAGAATGTGTCCTATGAATAACTCAACGTTAGGTCATGGTAACGAATATGAATATTCCTCTCGAACATAATGTTTTCGTTGTCTTTGATGGAGGTAATTTTGCTTGACAATAAAAGTATGTACACATTACATAAGATCTATCCATATAATATTATTTTTAATATTAGTATTAGGTTTTCATGTATAATGTAGTTTATTTTAGGTATTAAATCGTCCTTTTTGACGGTAATCATCTCGCTTTGAGGTAAAGCTTACGGTACACTATGTGAACAAGTGAATAATCCATTTCTTTAGATAGGAAATAACCTTTTGCAAAATTCGGTTATCATGACTTGAGATAAGTGATTATGTCATCTTTTTGAAAGTCACTGACTTTTGGGCACCTATTTCTGGGATATACTCTAGTCATAACAATTTTCTGCACTTTCCTACTTTTTTATATTTCAACCAAGACTTTTTATTATTTTGTTTGTATACATTTCGAACGAAAGCTCCTTTAACTAAGGACAAAAGCGCTAAATAATTGCGTTTTTTTTCTTTTCAAAAATGTTTTTAGCGCCCAGTGTTTTTGCTTCTTTACTTTTTATTTTAGATTGTAATTGCAAATGTTTGCTTCGTTTTGCAATTATTTCAATGTCAAGGGTTTTTCTTATTCACTTTGGTGATAATCTACGCTTTTACTTATTTTGGATACACTGCCGGAGGATTCTCTCAAGTAGCAATTTCAACTGGTTTTAAGCTAGTAATCCTGGTTTCAAATTACAGTAATAGTTATATTTTACATGTAGCCTATATATAACAAATATTCTGAAAAACGTATAAATACATCTTTCAACGATTTTTGATTTTGTAACAAGAAAAATACTTTAATACTACAGTGAAAGATTTCCCCATAAACAAATTACAAAACATGTGAACAATATCATTTTCCCATTGAAGCAATAACATGGAATCTGATCGTAATGATTGTATCATATCCCTCAAAAGTAATTAGTGAATTTTTTCTGTATAACTCAGAGGACCGTTAAACTATCAATAAAGATAAAATCACTATACATATTGCCTTCACCTTGTAGTATTTGTTGATTGTGAGTACACTAAAATGTTAAATATTTGCTGTGAAATAACTTCAAATTGAAAACGAAAACATTCTGGATCTTTACTCGGTAATATGTATTTGCATTCTTACATAATATTTGACGCATAGAGCCGTATATAATTACAATTACCTGATGCTTTACCATAAGAGTTAAGGATAAATATTCTTATTTGCATTTCTACTCTAGACGTTTCAAAGATGATGATACAAATAGATGTTGAAGAAGACATACCAGGCATTCTAATTTCGGAATTGTATTTACAATGACGAAATCTCAATTAAGGCCGTGAATGACGATTCCTTAATTTAATGATTTAAGAATAAAGAAAATGCTGTGGATCCCCTACATTTTACATTTAGCTATCAAATAACATTATATTAAAAGCATTACGATAAAGTTTATTTTCATTATTTTCAGTTCACAAGACAAAATCAAGTGAAACCGACCAAATACCAAAGTGCGACAATGTCCTGTTTGCTTTATTTTTTAGATTGTTTATCAAGAAATTACACTAAATTCAAAGCAATAACGCTTATTAATCATGTCCATTAAGCATTAATCTAATCGTTAAGCTAAAGTATATCTTCATACAGGCATTTTTCTGAAATAGCTTATCCAAAAATATTATTGACATATTAATCATTACATGCTGTACCTTCATACCATGCGTTTCAGATAATTTTGTCCAGGAGAATCCCCAATGTTTGCAATGTATTGTCTGCTGAGAATAACGAAAGAGTATAGTGAAGGTTGAAAGCAAAACCATACAACAACCAGGATCAATGCGTTTTTCGTTCAATTTTTAGGATTTTTTTTTTTTACGACTTCCATATGGTGTTGAAAATGTACATAGTAGTTCTACTTGAGGCTTGTAGAAGAAACCAACGATAAACGGCTATATCCTACATCTCCTTCATGGTGTCAACAACATAACACGGCTATTTTCTACATCTCCTTCATGGTGTCAACAATATAAACGGTTTCCCTATAGTGACAGGTGATGAGGTGACAAGCAAATTGAACAACGTAGGTAAGATTGTTGTTGAAAAATGCCAATTTAAGAGCGTCGGGATGAATTGAACACCCCTTTAACAGTGATGAAAGTGCTGTTTCCTAAGGAAATGCTCTTTTTGTATAGAACGATGTCCAGTTTGCATAATTATATGTGCTTAACTTTAGTAGAAGCAAGCCCCTTTTTATCAAGAAAAGGGTGTGATTGTCTACCAGTACCTTTTCCAAGTCGGGGGTTTACCCATTTATGAATATTCATCACGGATTTGAGGAATAATTATGAAACACCAGAAAGAAAACAAACGACAAAGCAAGTATTGCTGGTTGGATGGTATTTAGTATATGGTTAGTTTTAATAATGGTGTATGAGTAGATAACGACTATACTTTCAAGTAATTTTCACAGTTTAAATCACATTTTTAAATCGTAATTCCATAATACAAACGTTCAGGGCTGACAATCACATTACCCCACGCAAAGCAGAAAATATTGACAAAAAGATTGCAATGCGCTTGACAATCTTTGTGTTCGCATTTGTATGGTTTCCAGTTTGTGTGTGTATGCATAGCCATGTTTTTCATATCAATATGGCTCTTTCACTCCACAGGAGTACTTTTATATGTAATAAAATGTATTATTCTGGGCATATTCTGCTATTAATCCATTACTGTTTGCGGCAATGAATCGAAGGTTTACGCATTGAATGAATCAACTGTTATGTTTTGCTTCCCTTCCCTTCCAAACTAACGCAGACTTGAATCGCTTTAAAATCATACATTGAAATTAAACGGACTGAACGAGATTGATGATCCTTCACTTCACGATAATTCAGAAGAGTGGAATCCAACAAAACTTAATGTGTATCGAAAACAAGGAACATTTTTAAAACACTTATAAAGAGGTTTCTGTTTGCGGACTTTATTCCTATAATTTGTTTGTAACTTCAAATATGCACAAAATGCACATGATATGTGATCAATTACTGTCAGTTTTGAATGACAGGGTTACACATCAACTTCCAAGGAACATATTGTACAATCAGATTCTAAAGTAACGTCTATATTTACATGGCGCATGCAAGATTTTTGTGTTTTAAGTAGACTCTAACTTTACGTCTTTCTGACTGCAAATAAAGCTAGATAAAGAAAAGCAGCATTATAATTAAACATGTAAGTAATTTTTATTTTTAACATTTCCTGTCCTTGTTTAAGTTGTTTATTTGATGGAGAACGAATAAAAATATAAAAAAAAACCTCCAAAAGCATATTCAAAACAATTACCAGGTCGCATGGAAATAATATGGGCTTGTACCGTTATTTTCGTTTATACGTTGTTGCAATTAAATGTATTCCATTCCATAATTGGGGAAATGAATCAATAAATAAAACGTGAAAGAATTCTTTTCGCCAATGTCAATATTTTGATCAATGTTGTAATAAAAGGCATGTCGTAAATAAATTCAAGAACAAATTATATTATGAAGATACTATAACAATGTCTTTAATTCTAGATTTAAGTAAAAACAAACACTACTTAAAGAGTGCTATATTTAAATCATTAGAGTTAGTGTTTTTAAAGATATAAATGGAATCGATTTGGATTCCAATATACATTTATATTTGAAAGCCTTCCATTTGAAAAGTGGATATATTGGGAAAATGTTCATTGCGTTTTGAAAACTTGTATTAATAACTATGCCTTCAGCATATTGAATTTGCTTTACTGATATATAAACTATCTCTTCCAATAAGAATATTAACAATGTGAGGAAACATTACATTTGCAGAACTTTTTATAAGAAAATTTGAGCAAAATTAACTCAAATTGTAAAAAAAGTTAAATAAATTTCCTAATAAAATGCATTAACAATTGTTAAGAATGTGAGGATGAAGGCAACAAACGTCCATAGTAGATTTACTACATCAGTCATATCTGCACAGAGAAGACAGAATTTTAAACTTGAATATCTCCTGAACGGAATAGAATTTGTAAATGCTTTTTTCACCATTGTGTTTCTATTGAAGTTTTCTTTCATGTAAGGTGAACTTTCCTGACCACTAAACTAATCCTTTAAGTATATATGATCCTTGTATATTATTCAAGTATTTACTTCCATTATTACTTTTATTATCTGGTATTGCATTTACATCCCATAATCTTATATAAAATCCTAATGACTACCAGAATATTTGACTCCCAGTCTCTGACTTGGACAAGAGTCAGGCAGACTCAGATTTTTTGACTTGTGACTTGACTTGACCTGACTTGACTGGCGGACAAATGATATGTGACTTTACTTGACTTGAAAAAATATTCACTTGGCAAAATTCATAATTTCCACAAAAAGACCCGGAAAATGTGAGCTTTGATATTGTACACTAAGTTTAAGATTTCCACATTTTATACAATACAATCGCAACACACTAGAAAATGAACTACTTGAAGATTCCTTATGCAATACAATTTCATTTTTAAAATAATGCACATAGGCCTACTGCATTTTATCAGAAATTGAAAGGGAACTTAATGAAACGGGACTAAATAAAAGCTTCGCTTATTTTCTACTTGCAGCAGTTACTAGAGGAAAAGAATAACTTTTTTTTTCTATAGAATGTATCACCTTGCATTAATAACTCATACTGTTAAATGAAAATTTGTAGAGTCTCCAGATGATGATAAACTGGCTCTTTATCCGAAAGTTATGAAAACTTAAATTTTCGTGATAAATTCAAAGTTTTCCTTTAAATACTTATATAGACTATAAAAGGAATCGATTTGGGTCATATATATATATATATATATATATATTCCATTGTAAATAGGAAATCTCTTTTCTGCCTCATTTATTATCATAAGAACATCAATGGGATGCTACAAAAACAACAGTGAATCTCTACCATCCTCGATAATTGTAGTCTAAAATTGAAAAGGTGAATATATTACAAAAATGGTGAGTGTCTTCTAAACCCGGTAGCAATTTTTTGAAGCAGCTATTTGTATCAATTTAATTTATTGCAAATTGGAAAAAATATGTTTGTTTCTGTTTTCATTTAATTAGTTACTTGGATGCCTATGTGTAATCGATTTTTTTCTATTTATTTTACCGTGCAATATAGCAAGTGACTTGTATATTTTGGAAGAGTGTTTACTTCTATCAATTTTGGCAATTGATATTTTTCTATATGCGTTAATGAAGCACAGATTCAAACAACGCATGGGCAAAGTTTTAGGCCTTGTGTTAAGTAGCAACAAGTAAATGCTAAATATGTAACAAAATATACTACTCCACATCCAACTAAAGGTATCTTATAAAAGATTTGTTTTTAAGAAATCTATTCCAAAAGCAACCTACGATATTTTCCAAGTACCTGTCGGAATTGTAAGCGGCGTCAATACTACTATATTTGTCTAAATAAAAATGTTTCTCCCTGTCGAAAACGTTCTTAATCATTCAAAATGTATTCAAATGGTATGTTCTTAAATTGTACTTTTTTTTGTATAATTTAAAACACTGTAAAGCCTTATTACGATGTTTACAAATATAAATGATTGTGTACACCATTTTCCTGAAACGTTGCGTAATTGCCAAGTTCGGCACCAAGCATACGAGTGTCGACCAAGAACTTGGGTTAATTCCATCATTTTCGATATGTGAGCGTGTCATTGTGTAACATATGAATTGGAACTATTCTAAAAGATCTCAGGAATTTTCATTTAAAACAATTATTTCACAGCAATATATTATGGATTTTAGTCATCTTTATTTTATTGAAACCAATCTCGAATGGCTTGCAGCTTTAAATACTGCTTTTGAATCTCCTATTCTGAGTGCAATGTGGATTTATGCCATTTTTTTGGCTTTTTAAGCATAATTGCAACAATTGTAATTCTTTCACATATTATGGATACAAATATCAGACAAAACCCCTTCAACGTGTTTATTTTTAGTCTTCCTATTGTGACACCATCTAGAGCGGTGAATATCCTTAATCAATATCTTTTTACTTCAGCTGCATTTTATCATATTTCTAGATCAATGAATACTTGTTTTCCCCTATTTTTTGAATACATAATAACATGCAATCGATTTTTACCTATTTATTTCACCTTTAGATATAGCAAGTAACTGGTATATTCTGGGAGAATGCTTACTTCTATCGAATTCGGCAATTAATCCTTTTATATATGCGGTCATGAACCACCGATTCAAACATCGCATGGGAAACCTTTTATGACTTGTGTAAAGTATAAAAAGGGAAGTACAAATATTTAAGAAAATATGAAACTAAAGGTATCCTACAAAAGGTAATTCTTGCAGAAATCTATTCCAGAAGCAACCAACTTAGTTTTTTAACAACCAATCGGATTTGTGGGGGCACAAATGCTAAGATATTTGTTAAGGTGAAATGCTTCTAACTGCCTAGAGCGTTCTGAATCATTGATAATTTGTTCAAACGGAGTGTCCCAAAATTATTTTTAGAATTTTAAACACTGTATAGGCTTACCACGATGTGTAGATATGTAATTGATTGTGTACTCCATTTTCGGAGTACACAACGCGTTGCGTAATTTTCAAGTTCGGCAAGCATACGAGTGTCGATCAAGTAGTATCTTCCTTGACATGATTTCGTTATTCTGAACCCAACAGCACTTTGTGGATATGCGTCGCACTTTCTTTTGTAGTCTGCAAATACAAATGTTTTGTAAACACTGCCTCGCAAGTTATCTGGCCCGACGCGGGTCTATGATAAATGTCAATATCGCACTTCAGATAAGTAGTTTAATTAATCAGATTCAATACATGTTTGTTTACCTTTTGTAAAAAAATAGATACTTTAAAATCACCTTAAAAAGTTTGTCAGCTTATTTGAAGCAGTCAATGGTTATTGCTATTTCCTGCATCTCAAACTAATGTCATCTTCCCTACTCATACGCAGTAGCAACAACATAAACGGTTCATTAAAGCATGAAAGTAGAAAAGACACGTGATGAGGTGACAAGCAAAGGAAATCACCCAGGCCAGCTTAAAGGTGCCATATGTAAATCTGAAAACCGTGCCCTTGTAATGAACACCTTTTTAGCTACTAAGAAAGTGCTCATTTTGTTAAAAAAAAAACTATTTTTCTAAGAAAAATATTGCAGTGTGTTAATTGTATTTAGTATGAGTCATACTTTTTACTTGGTGTGAGAACTACCCATTCTCCTAATCCGCAAATAGTCAATACTTTCATTAACTAAGGGTTCTCAGATTTGTCTAACCCATACACGACAGTGCTCCTTCGAGTTTTGAGGGGTGACATCGTGATTATATTGCCATGCTAAAAAAATATTTTGCATATTTAATTGCACATAAAAAGTCGCCTTTCCTTCACTTAACTCAAATATATCAATATGTACAGATGAAGCCATGCGAATAGCCTTATTGGCTCAAAAGTCAAACATACCTCATACGAAAACGAGTTTATATATAATACAATTCAACGACTAACTTTTTTTTATAAGTAATGAAGACATATCAAGTTGTTGTTATCAAGAATGAAGAATGTGTCCTATGAATAACTCAACGTTTGGTCATGGTAACGAATATGAATTTTCCTCTCGAACATAATGTTTACGTCGTCTTCGATGCAGGTATTTTTGATTGACAAAAAAAGTATGTACACATTACATAAGATCTATCCATATAATATTATTTCAACTATTAGTATTAGGTTTTCACGTATAATGTAGTTTATTTTAGGTATTAAATCGTCCTTTTTGACGGAAATCATCTCGCTTTGAGGTAAAGCTTACGGTACACTATGTGAACAGGTGAATAAGCCATTTCTTTAGATATGAAATATCTTTTTGTAAATTTCGGTTTATCATGACTTGGAATAACGTGATTATGTCATCTTTTTAAAAGTCACTGACTTTTTGGGCACTTCTTTCTTGGATATACTATGGTCATAATATTTTTCTGTACTTTCCTATTTTTCATATTTCAACCAAGACTTTTTATTATTTTGTTTGTATACTTTTCGACCGAAAGCTCCTATAACTAAGGGCCAAATTGCTAAATAAGTGCGGGTTTTTTTTTCAAAAATGTTTTTAGTGCCCAGTGTTTTTGCTTCTTTACTTTTTATCTTAGATTGTAATTGCAAATGTTTACTTCGTTTTTCAATTATTTCAACGTCAAGAGTTTTTCTTATTCATTTTGGTAATAATCTACGCTTTTACCTATTTTGGATACACTGGACTCTCTCAAGTAGCAATTTCAATTGGTCTGAAGCTAGTAATGCTGGTTTCCAGTTACAGTAATAGTTATATTTTACATATAGCCTATATATAACAAATATTCTGAAAAACGTATACATATATTTTCCAACATATTTTGATTTCGTAACAAGAAAAATACTTTAATATTACAGTAAATGATTTCCCCAGAAACAAATTATAGAACATTTAAACAATGTTATTTTCCCATTGAAGCAAAAACATAGATTCTGTACCATATCCCTCAAAAGTAATTAGTGAATTTTCTCTGTATAACCCAGAGGACCCTTAAACAATCCAAACGATCAAATCAGTATACATATTGCCTTCACCTTGTAGTATTTGTTGATTGTGAGTACACTAAAATGTTAAATATTTGCTGTGAAATAACTTCAAATTGAAAACGAAAACATTCTGGATCTTTACTCGATAATATGTATTTGTAATGTTACATAATATTTCAGGCATAGAGCCGTCTATGATTACGCCTGACCGATGCTAAAAGATACAGATTATTATTTGCATTTCTACTCTAGACGTTCTAAGATAATGATACAAATAGGTGTTGAAGAAGACTTACCAGGCATTTTGATTTCGGAATTGTATTTTCAATGACGAAATCTTGATCAAGGCCGTGAATAAAGATTCCCTAATTTAATAATTTAAAAATAAAGAAAATGCATTGGTACTCCTACATTTTACATTTAGCTATCAAATTACATTAGAGAAAAAACATTACGATGATTTTTGTTTTCATCATTTTCAGTTCACAAGACAAAATCAAATGAAACCGACCAAATACCAAAGTGCAACAATGTCCTGTTCGGTTCATTTTTTGAATTGTTTATCAAGAAATTACACTAAACTGAAAGCAATAACGCTTATTAATCATGTCCATTAAGCATTAATCTAATTGTTAAGCTAAAGTATCTCTTCATACAGGCAGTTTTCTGAGATAGCTTATCCAAAAATATTATTGACATGTTAAGCATTACATGCTGTGCCTTCATACCATGCGTTTTAGATAATTTTGTCTGCCATTCCCAAATCAAGGTATTTATACACACCCCTAATGCAATCTCGAAACTATGGAGGCCGCCTATTTTCGTATATTACCTGTTATGCATCATTCCTTCCCCATACACTTATTGTGTAGGTGGTATTTCAAATGTTTCTAAAAATTTCAAAGCACCCTTTCTGTAAGTAAAACCGAGCAAAATATTTGTCGGTCGGTTTTCTATATCGATATCGGAAAGCGTAGACTTGAGTTAGTCATTTATAGTATTGTGTTTCCTTAATTTCCTAATATAAACACCTTGCTTCTCTGTTGGCTTATTCCTGCATCATATTTGAAATAAAGAATTTCTAACAAAGATTAATTTCATATCTTAGGTAGCAGAGTGCTTGTATATCGTTGGAAAAATGTTCAAGCAAAAGCAAAAACAAACAATTTTCATTAAAAAGTATTATTTTCCAATGATTGCAATTCTCTTTACGTGGCTTGATATAAGCATCACCTAAAACGATTATAAACAGACAGCTTATGAGTTAGGCTTGTCACAACTCCAACACGTGGTCTTCAGGTATAGCCGTTCAACGCATCCCTATTTTCCCTAACATGTATTTTAGAGGAATACTTCAATTGTGATCTGATGTAAACAGTTCGGGAGCAACCCGAAAAATTGGGTACTTTGAAATACCCCCAAAAATTGGGTACTTTTATGTATTACGTCATTGCATGAGCCTACACATTTGATTATCCCACACTAAGCATATGGGTTTTTTTATTTTCCGCTCCGGATTGTCCAAAATGTTAATGGTGGCCTTTTAGAGAAAATCAATAAAACATATTATGGGCAGTCAATTTTGTTCATGTTCAAAAAGGCGACAATGAATTTCAAAAAGCAGCGGCAAAAAGTGTTTAATATCTATTTACTATCTGTTTTCAAAATATCAGGATACCCAGTGGATTTTTGGACAATCCGGAGCGGAAAATGAGAAACCACATATGTTTAGTGTGGGTTACTCAAATGTGTAGGCTCATTCTATGACGTAACACACGAAAGCCTCAAATTTTTAGGTATTTCAAAGTACCCAGTTTTTTGGGTTGTTCCCGGACTGATAGAAAAGAATTGGAAAATAAAACCAATGGTTATGAAACCAATCCATAATCTTTGTCCAGGAAGGAGATAATCTTGTTTAAATTTCTGTATCATTTTGTGTAAAAACGACTGAAATCTGACTATGTGTGACACCGCTTGCATATGCAAATAAGTCTTGTCAGCTAATCAGAAACCTAGAAAATACAACCGGGCAGTAGAGGTGATAGAATACATAATTGGATTTTTTTTTTTAAAGACACAGTACAAAACAAAACACAACAAAGCAAGTTTTTTTATGTGTGTGAAACACATATACAAGAATAAAAGCAAAACAAATGGACTATTGAGACGAAGTGAAATGGAATTTTGTTAAGATACATGGTAAATGACAGAAAGAGATTATGCTTTTAAGCAGTTACTAATCTAAGAATAAAGAACGAGGGACTTTTGCATGACGCTCTTATTGGATTACACATCACTGCCAACAATAATCCGATTAAATTATCATTCTTCATTATGTAAACCTTACATGACTTATATATATCGTTGAATCTTTGTTTACTGGCAATGTTATTTAATTTTGAACACTTTTTAGGCTTAACAATATTCTTTAAAGTATTGAACACGTTCGAAAGATAATCTTCTCCACCCTTATGTCCGCACCTTTCTTCTTTTGTTTTCTCAGATGAGAAGTGCTGGAAGAAAAAAGTCAGCTTTCTTTTTACAGCATGATAACAAATATATCCATATCTTTAAAGAGATTTTGACAAACATACGCATTCTCAGATAATAACTAAGTCATCTGCATACTTGATATGCCTGACACACTTTTTATGTAGAGAACAGGAAATAAGGCCCTAAAGAGTAAAACTTATCTATTGTAAAAAACCAGCCTGTGCATGATTTAATACATCATCTACCCAATGTTTAAAGGAATGTCATAAATCAATTTAATATAAAAAAACCTTAAAAGTTGTATCATATTACAAAAGATATCATAATAGTGTCTGTTTATTTATACACTTTGATGTTGAAAAAAAAAACTTTACAGCGGAATGGGGAAATATTTGGTGGATAAATGCACATGAAAAATATTCTTATATAAAATGTTCCTATGCAAGACGCCGCGAGCAAATTTATTGAGGTGGCATAAATGGAATTGTAAGTAGAAATGTGTACCGTGGTGGAAGTGCGCGCGCGTAGGTGTGCGCCAGAACGAAGCTTTGCGTTTTCGTAGTGTTGGTGGCAGGAAATGTTTGAAAATTCATGCTGAAATTACACTAATATCATTATGATTGTTTTGAATTTTTTAGAATGGTGAAGGGTGGGGTAAGGTGGGCGTACCCCGTGACAGCGCCACTGTTAGATGTTATTTTTAAGATAATTTGTTGCGTACAGACAGACAGGCCTGATTAAAGCAAAGCCTGTCAGATTAACATTTATAGAGTCCCCAGATGGTAAAATATCACCGGCTCTGCAAGTTATGGATAACATTATATCTTATTTAGAGTTTAATATTCGCCTTAAAGTACTTTTTAAAATATAAACGAAGTCGATTTGGAGTCCAACATACACTCATATTTAAACGTCTTCCATTTGATTTCTGCATATATTGGTTAAAAGTTAATTGTGTTTTAAAACCGAAAGCAATTACTTGTTACGTGTCTCAAGCGTTTTACATGTGATGCATTAAGCATTTGCTGTAATTAACTGATAAACAGAGTCAGGCTATTTTGTCAAGTATGATCTCTTCCAACAAGACTCATTCTTTAAGATTGCGTTATTGGAATGCAAACATGACAAATGCAATATGGCATGTTTTAAGTGTTTTTTATTTGCTTTAGGGATACATTGGGCATCTCTTCTAATAAGAAAGCAATCATTGGGTGGCAAATATAAGATTTGCAATACTTGTACTAATTCATAAGTTTTTCTTAGAGGAAACTTCCTTCCTTGTGCAACATATCGCCAGCCTAGAGAATTCCAATATAATCCAGGTGTTGTCTTCTAGAAATAATCATTTCATTGCAAGACATCATGGAAACCGGTAATGTTTCTTGTATTAATGACAATATCGCATGGCTGGCAACTTTAAAATTCAATTTTGGACCTTCCAATTCAGCATGGATTTATGCCGTTTTGTTTGCTGTTGCAAGCTTGATTGCAACCATAGGAAACGCAGTTGTAATTCTCTCATATATTACGGATAAAAATATCAGGCAAAATCCATTCAACGTTTATGTTCTTCATCTTGCAATTGCTGATGTTATGGTAGGAGCATTTGTGACTCCATTGCAAGCAGCAATATTTCTTGAATACAGGTTTGCTTTCGCCGCCTTGTATTATATCATTCCATTTTTTAACGCTTTCTTCATCTTATCATCTGAATTTATAGTAATTGTTATGAGCTATGACCGTCTTAAATTACTCTCTGAGCCTATCAAATATCAGACCGAAAAGTCAAAGAGAAACTCAGTAAAAACAGTGCTTGTAGTTTGGATTTTAGTCTTTCTGTGTTCCGCATTCTCCCTTGGAAGTTCCTATATGACACCTATAGTGCTTGAACAATTTTGTCATTTACTGCGAAGCTACATATATGTCTCTTTAGCCATTGCGAATTTAACACATTTTATAATTCCACTAATGACTCTTGTATTTTGCAATATTGGTGTTTTCGTAAAGTTTAAAAAACACCAAAGGCACGATATTTCCAACAATGAAGAAGCAAATCTCAGCGAAATTGACAAAAAGAAGTTATTGCGAATTGGAAAAATTATCTTCATCTTTGTTTTGTGCTACCTTGTCTGCTGGATACCAATACATCTAATTACTTTTCTCCATTTCTATTCATTTTTACATTTAACACGTGACTGGTATATTTTGGGATACTGGTTAATTCTATTAAATTCCGCAATTAATCCTTTTCTGTATGCATTCATGAACCGTAAGTTCAAACATCGCATGGGCAAGCTGTTATGCTTTATCTTAATGTATAGAAAAGGAAATGCTGAATATATATCGAGAGATACTACTGTTCAATCAAACTAAATGCAGCCTACAGACATTCTATACTGCTGAAAAATATTCCGGAGGAACCAACATAATTTTGCAACAAACTTTCGAATGTTTGAGCAACATTAATACAAACATGAGTTTGATGAAGTCGGTTTCTCCCAGAATCAAATCATAAATATACCTGAATACTATCATATGGATTGCACATTTAAGCTATTAATATACTATTTAATCATAAACTGTATAGTACAGTGGAAGACTTATTTCGTTTACCCTCCAGTCTATGTTAAAACAGGAACAAAACCCGGGTGAGATTTTTACGAAATTGAGTCTGTTTTTATCACATCGATATGCAGATATGAGTCTTTAAAGAGGAGTTTTAAAAACACGTCCAATTATCTGACTGAAAATGCTCTTTGCCGTCAAAAGCATTGTAAACAATTTGTTCAAACAGTGTGCTCTATCAGAAAACACAAATAAAATGAAAAGAAAGTTGTCAAAAATGCATATGAAAAAAAATTTACGAAAATTGGGCTTGCTTTTTTCAAAGCCCTGGTTGAGTAAGGGTTAAAAGAACTGTTGACTCTTATTACGATATGTAAAATTATATTTCATTGTGTCCTTCATTATTTCTAAGTGCGGTGTTAGTGTCAAGCATACAGTCCGAGAGTCCACTAGTTAGTACCCGGCATTCTTGGTTAATTTGATTATTGTGGTCCCAATACAAGTTGCGGACTAGCGTCACATGTTTTGAAAATCATTGCCTTGCAAATTATAGTAACCTAACACGGGAAAATGTCAACATCGCAATTCAGATTTATTAGCTAGTTAATGAACCTACTGTAAACATGGTAAATGAAGTTCGATCTTGTTTTTCAATGTTACGTGCGCTGAAAATAACGGAACAGCAAGAAAGTGTGACGTTTGAAAAAGATTTACTGTAATAAACAACAGTAATTCTATTTCTCAGAACAAATGCGTTTTTCGTTAATTGTATAGAAGAACAAGACTTTGACATAGTGTAAAATGTTCGTAATGTTAGCCTCGTGAAATTTTTCGAAGAAGTCAATGGGGTTTTTTTCTTCTGCGTCTCCTACTGGACGATATCCACTAAACCGGATCGATATTTCCGAAATGTATCTGTGTTTTCTGCATATAATCTATAAAGTGAATAGTTGGGCAAGACATACATTGTTTAATTTTTCTTGTTATGATGTAAGATGTAATCGAATGTTCACTACAAACAGAAGGCAGTAATAATTATAAAATGTTTAGGGAGTAGGACGTATATGTGACAGAAAGACACTAAAGAACAGACAATTCTATATCATATAATGTAAAATCACTATTGTTGAATTGCGCAATAAATTTGATAACACATAGTGTAATTGTGTAAAAACATTGTATAATTGTGTAAAAATACATGATATCAATGACCGAAAAGATATCGAAGAATGAAAAGTTTCCTATTTTTTTAGAAGATTATATCCCTCTAAATTAAACGTGTTCCATATCCAGACTAAAGAAATATCAATCTTTTATTTAACCGTTCTTCAGAGCGCTGGTAAATTGACACTGTATATGTATTAAAGGTCCTTAAAGAGAAAGTTCGCAATTCCGCTTACCTCCTTATATCACGTACTTTACAGAAAGTTACGCAATATCAATTTTACTTTATGTTTTGAATCTTGGAATTGAATTTAAATCGCCAAGAATTGTGTTAAAAAAAAAAAAAACTTGAGTATTACAATAATATCAAAATGGGAATAAATTATTTACAAAATATAACAAAAATATCGCCATACATTAGTTTACACATCTCTTCAATTAGCACTCTTTAGTACAATTAAGAAAACAAATTCTTTCGACTTTATTTGTAGCCAATTGTGTATATTCAAATAAAATGTTGATGATGATGATGATGATGATGATGATGATGATGATGACGACGACGATGACGACGACGATGACGATGACGACGACAAGGACGACGACGACAATAACGATGACAATGACGAGCACGACGATGACAAGTACGACGAGTACGACGATGACGAGTACGATGATGACGAGTACGACGACGAGTACGACGATGACGAGTACGACGACGAGTACAACAACGAGTACGACGACGACGAGTACGACGACGAGTACGACGATGACGAGTACGATGACGAATACGGAGTACGACGATGACGAGTACGACGACGAGTACGACGACGAGTACAACGACGAGTACGACGATGACGAGTACGACGATGACGAGTACGACGACGAGTACGACGACGAGTACGACGACGAGTACGACGACGATTACGACGACGAGTACGACGACGAGTAGGGCAACGAGTACGACGACGAGTACGACGACGAGTACGACGACGAGTACGACGACGAGACGAGTACGACGACGAGTACGACGAGTACGACGACGACGACGACGAGTACGACGAGTAACGTACGACGACGAGTACGACGACGAGTACGACGACGAGTACGACGACGACGTACGACGACGATACGACGACGAGTACGACGACGAGTACGACGACGAGTACGACGAGTACGACGACGACGAGTACGACGACGAGTACGACGACGAGTACGACGACGAGTACGACGACGAGTACGACGACGACGACGAGTACGACGACGAGTACGACGACGAGTACGACGACGAGTACGACGACGAGTACGACGACGACGACGACGAGTACGACGACGACGACGAGTACGACGACGACGACGACGAGTACGACGACGAGTACGACGACGAGTACGAGAGTACGACGACGAGTACGACGACGAGTACGACGACGAGTACGACGACGAGTACGACGACGAGTACGACGACGAGTACGACGACGATTACGACGACGAGTACGACGACGAGTACGACGACGAGTACGACGACGAGTACGACGACGAGTACGACGACGAGTACGACGACGGGTACGACGACGAGGACGACGACGAGTACGACGACGAGTGCGACGACGAGTACGACGACGAGTACGACGACGAGTACGACGACGAGTACGACGACGAGTACGACGACGAGTACGACGACGAGTACGACGACGAGTACGACGACGAGTACGACGACGATTACGACGACGAATGCGACGACGAGTGCGACGACGAGTGCGACGACGAGTACTACGACGAGATCGACGACGAGTACGACGACGAGTACGACGACAAGTACGACGACGAGTACGACGATGAGTACAACGATGAGTAGTGATGGTGGTGATGATGATGACGACGAGGACGACGACGATGATGACGATGAGTGTGGTGATGGTGGTGGTGATAGTGGTGGTGGTGGTGGTGGTGATGATGATGATGGCGACACGATAATGACGATGATGGACTCCTTAATACCACTTTGCAACTTTTATCAACAAAAACAGGACCCTCTCATTTCGCTCTCATTCGATTTTCTTTAACAAAGGTATTCGATATCCAAGTTATAGGGGAAGGGGGGATTTAAAACTTGAGGGGTCAAAAGATTTTTCATTTAACGTATTCTTACAGATCCCACCCCGCTCACTGTACTCAACCCCACTCACAGTAGTTAGGCTGTCGCGGGTAGCAAGTGAAGAATGAAAAAAATCACCTTAAAAGACATTAGGAAAGTGATTTTTCGTATAGTAATACTCCCTTTTATTTTTAATTTCGGCATTTGTACAACCTCGCACCGAGCCGGCGAAGAGTATTACTATTGCCTCATAGATTAGCCAAGACACAGTCCTCTTTGATAGTTTACCAGTACACGAACCGTGTACCATGAACTTGGTATATAGATTACATAACGACACACGGGGATGTACGATGCGTAAGCATGCACTTCAGCACGTGGAAATACGCTCACGCTATAAACTAACATTATTTAAAGTATAAAAGGTTTGGGGTATGGACGTAGGCCTATGCAATTATCATTGAGAGGGCTCATATACCTCAGCAACGAAACTGCGCAAAGAAGGCCGATTTTTTTTTTCTTTAAAGGGGAGGTACAGCGAAGAAGCAATTATGATTAAAACAGCATGGATTTCGTCAGAAGGGGAAGGGGGGGGGGGGGCTCTGATCCCCACAAGCGCTTCCCTTAGTATAGTTATACTCATATCTAAATGTTCAGCAGTTTCAAGTATTACTCAGTAACGGCATTAAATGAATTGGCATTACTTAATTTTTATTTTCTGACGCCCAAGTTCAAAAAGCTAGAAAAAGAAGTGGAACGGGTGGGGTGGGGGGAGGTATAACTCAACAATAACATTTATTAAATTGGCATTACTCATTTTTAAATATTATTGTGAAATCTTATTGCCACACCATTTCTTCACCAAAATGTTCTTATTGTCATGCTTGCTTCTTATTGTACTACGAATGGGGATTCTTCACACACGTGTGACAATAATTAACACATCCAGTGACATTTTGTGCGAAACTAAGAAGCATCACCTCGTATGACAATAAGCAGTGTGAGACAATAAGACCGTGTGGCAACAGGAAACCGCACAGTCGACCGATCAGTACCATCTTTGGTTAATTTGGAAGGCGACATGTTTTTATTAGTCGGGTCTCAAGACTGTGTGCGAACATGCGTCACACTTTTCTTGTGTATACCGATAATACAATTGTTTTAAAAACATTACCATGCAAAGTATTGACCTCGACTAATGCTAATGACGATGGCAGTTCTCAATATTAGCTCATAAACTGTAGCTAATGAGACCTACATCACACGTAATCCAATATTTTCAATGTATTTTCTGCTGAGAATAACAAAACAGTATAGTGAAGTTTGAAAGCAAAACCATACAACAACTAAGATTAATTAGTTTTTCGTTCAATTTTTAGAAAGAAACAATTTACGACTTTCATATGAAGTTAAAAATGTACGTAATAGTTCCTCTTGAGGCTTGTAGAAGAAGCCAACGATAAATGGCTATTTTCTACATCTCCTTCATGTTGTCAACAACATCAACGGTTTCCCCTTAGTGACAGGTGATGAGGTGACAAGCAAAGAAAACCACGTGGGCCAAGTTTTTGTTAAAAACGCCAATCTGATAGCGTTGGGATGAATTGAACGTCCCTTTAACAGTGACGAAAGTGCTGTTTCTTAAGGAAATGCTCTTTTTCTATGGAACGATGTCCAGTTTGCATAATGATATGTGCTTATCTTTACTAGGAGCAAGCCCCCCTTTTATCGAGAAAAAGTGTGATTGTATACCAATACTTTTTCCAAATCGGGAGTTTACCCATTTATGAATATTCAACACTAAGATAGGATAGCACGGATGTGAGGAATAAATATATAACACCAAAAGAAACAAACAACAAAGCACGTATTGTTGGTTGGATGGTAGAGTATTTAGTATACGGTCAGGTGTATGATTTAATAACGACTATAATTTCAAGTAATTTTTACAGTATAAATCACATTTTTTGCTGTAAAACTTAATGTGTATCGAAAACAAGCAACACTTTAAATACACTTATAAAGAGGTTTCTGTTTGCGGACTTTACTCCTATAATTTGATTGTAACTTCAAATATGCACAAAATGCATATAATATGTGGTCAATTACTGTCACATTTGAATGACAGGATTACACATCAAGTTTCAAGGAACATATTGTACAATCAGACTCTAAAGTAACGTCTACATTTACATGGCGCATGCAAGATTTTTGTGCTTTAAGTAGACTCTAATTGTATGTCTTTCTGACTAAATAAAGCTAGACAAAGAAACACAGCATTATAATTAAAGATGTAAGTGATTTTTACTCTTAACATTTGCTGTCCTTGTTTAAGTTGTTTATTTGATGGAGAACTAATGAAAAGAAAAAACTCTAAAAGCATATTCAAAACAATTACCAGGTCGCATGGAAAAAATATGGGTTTGTACCGTTATTTTCGTTTATACGTTATTGCGATGGAATGTATTCCATAATTGAGGAAAGGAATAAATAGATAACACGTGAGAGAATCCTTTTCGCCAATGTCAATATTTTGATCAATGTTGTAATAAAAGGCATGTCGTAAATAAATTCAAGAAAATATTATATTATAGAGATATCATAATAATGTCTTGTATTAATACACTTTGATATTGCAAAAAAACATTAGAGCGGAATATGATGGGAAATGTTTCGTGAGTTTGGTGCGCAAATAAAATTCTTCAACTTAAAAAACGTTTCTATATGATTTTTAACTCATTTAAAATAATCTGTCGCGTTTACAAAGTGTCACGTTTTAATTCTAGACTTAAGTAAAAGCAAACACTACTTAAAGAGTGCTAAATTAAATCATTAGAGTTAAGTGTTTTTAAAGATATAAATGGAATCGATTTGGATTCCAATATACATTTGTATTTGAGAGTTTTCCATTTCAAAAGTGGGTATATTGGGAAAATGCTAATAACGTTTTAAAATCGGACGTAATTACGCAATTGCAGAAATAATTTGTATTAATAACTACGCCTTCAGCGTTTTGCATTTGCTTTACTGATATATTGGCTATCTCTTCCAATAAGAATATCAACAATGTGAGCAAACATTACATTTGCAGAATTTTGTATAAGAAAATTTGAGCAACATAACTCAAATTGTAAAAAAGTTTTGAAAAATTCCATATAAAATGCATTAACAATTGTTAAGAATGTGAGGATGAAGGCAACAAACGTCCATAGTAGATTTACTACAAGAGTAATTTCTGCACAGAGAAGACAGAGCTTTAAACTTGAATATCTCCTGAACGGAGTAGAATTTGTAAATGCTTTTTCCACCTTTGTCTTTCTATTGAATTTCTCTTTCATGTAAGATGAACTTTTTTGACCACTGAACTTTTCTGACTACTGAACTATTCCTTTAACTATGTATAATCGTTGTATATTATTGAAGTATTTCCTTCCAATATTACTTTGATTATCTGTGATTGCAAATACATTCCATAATATTATAGAAAATCTTAGTGACTAGCAGAGTATTTGATTCTAGTCTCTGACTCAGACTCGAGTCAGGCAGACTCAGATATTTTGACTTGAGACTTGACTTGACCTTAATCAACTTGCGGACGAATGATATGTGACTTGACTTGACTGGAGAAAAATTCACTTGGCGAAATTAATCATTTCCACTAAAAGACCCTGAAAATGTGAGCTCTAATATTATAAATTATGTTGAAAATTTCCACATTTTGTACAATACAATCGCAACATACAAGAAAATAAACTACTTGAAGATTCCTTATGCAATACAATTCTATTTTTCAAATAATGCACATAGGCCTACTGCATTTTATCAGAAATTAAAAAGGAACTTAATGAAACAGGACTGGATGAAAGCTTAGCGAGTCTATAATTGTCTGCGCCTGAGAGCTCTAGCTGCATTTGTTGACAAAAGTGTTGGAATAATTTAGCCTTATAAGTGCTTAGTGTGGTATTTCTTGATTATTTCCATCAGAGTTTTAACCTCTCGCCCTTCCTCTTTGCCGTGTTGGATTCGTTGTGTTTTATCCTAATATAAAAAAACATTAGAAATAGTCAACTTGTGACCTTGCACTGGGTATAAGAGTGACACTAAGAGCGTCAAGGAAATGATGCCAATGTACTAATAATCATAAATGATTACTAACAGAACAGTAGTGCACAGTTTCACAAAGTATTCCAACGAGTTTGCAAGACATGCATAATATAATTGCTTTCACAGTCAAATACTATGATACTTTTTGCAAAAAATTAGAAGTGTTACTCGATACGTGGGGTAAACGTAAAAAATAGCCTCTTAATGACACCAATTTTCACGACATTATAAAAGCTCTGCCGGTCGTTGTCATATTTGTGTTAACTTTCATGATAAATTGAATACCTTTCTCGCACCAAACTGCACTGAATATCATAAGCGCTGCTTAATCCCGACCCGAATATTTTAAATATGTACGTGTTTACCCACTGACTTTTGAATTTGTTAACATGTGTGCGATGGGTGAATATTTCTGTATCCATTCAACAGTGCAAACAATCCGTGCGATGTGACTTGTATTAGATAAATTCTACATACAAGGGCAACGACTAATACCCTCACTTTTCGGCCTCCAGCTCCTTTAAAGGTCATTCCAAAAAGACTAAAGGCCTAACTAAGTTTATTCAAAAATTTGGTATAAGCGTGTACAACTAACAACACTATTAAAGCTTTTAAGCGTACATAGGTTGGCTGGGAATTGCAATGAGGATTAGATAACATGCGTAATTTTGATTAGAAATCAATGTGTTATATTTTTGTTCATTCCTCGCGCACGGAACCGATCATATTTCATTTACATGATATTTTAGCAACATATGACTTGGTATTATTACAAAGTATTGATACAAAAATTATGTATATGTTTTTCTTTGATTATACTGGCCACCTATTAAGAGCTCAACTATATTATGCAATTGATGACAGCTACTTCTTACTTAAATAAAATTAATTTCTCAAATTCAAATATCATTAAAAACCATCTATCGTAATTATAATGTGGCGGCGAACCTTTTATTCCAAAACGATTCTTATTGGTCTACCATGCACATTATACCATTGTGTTTCAATCAATCAAAAGACGCGAATTGAAATGTATTTACCTCCACCTTAGAGACGTTAACTGGCCTTTAACATTCATTACATATTACTAAATAATGCCAAGCCATTCTTTCTTTCATGTCAATATTTTCAAATAAGAAAATAATCAGGGTCAACAGTCTTGGCGCTTTTCCAACTTCGACCGCTATCCAATTTTGGAATGCAATTTGAGGAGAAACTTGTTGGTTGTATATGTGCAACATGAGAGAGGTGGTAAGTAGAAAAGTGCGTAGTACCTTTGTCCGTGATTGTAGCTTTTCTCTTTTTTATATATAAAATGACTATCTGATGTTTATTATTCTGTTTGATAAGTTTTCATATTATCTTCTAGTTACAGCAGTTACCAGAGAAAAAGAATAAGTTATTTTTGTAGCATGTATAATATATCACGTTAAAATAATAACTCAGACTGTCAGATGAAAATTCGTAAAGTCTCCAAATGATTATAAAGTGGATCTTTATTCAAAAGTTAGGAAAACTTAAATTTTCGTTATAGATTCAATATTTTCCTTAAAATACTTTTATAGACTATAAAAGGAATCAATTTGGGTCATATATGTAATCCCATTGTAAATAGGAAAGCTCTTCTCTACCTCATTTTATTCTCATAAGAACATCAACGGGATGCTACAAAACCAACAGTGAATCTCTATCATCCTCAAAAATTGTAATCTATAATTTAAAAGGTGAATATATTACAACATTTTGAGTGTCTTCTAAACCCGGTAGCAATTTTTTGAAGGAGCTATTTCTATCAATTCAATTTATTGTGAATTGAAAAAAATCTTCTTTGTTTTAATTTAATTAGTTACTTGGAACCCCATGTGTAATTGATTTTTCCTATTTACTTTACCGTTCAATATAGGCAATATTTTGTATATGTTGGGAGAGTGCTTACTTCTATCAAATTTGGCAATTGCTATTTTTTTTATATGCGTTAAGGAACCACAGATTCAAAAATCGCATGGGCAAAGGTTTAGGCCTTGTGTTAAGTGACAAAAAGCAAATGCAAAATATATAACAAAATATACTACTGCACCATCTAACTAAAGGTATCTTACAGGAGATCATTCTTTAAGAAATCTATTCCAGAAGCAACTAACAATATTTTCTAACCACCAGTCGGAATTATAAGCGGCACCAATACTACTATAGTTTTCTAGGTGAAAATGTTTCTCACTGTCGAACCTTCTTAATTATTGATAATGATTCAAATGGTATGTTCTTAAATTGTTTTTATAATTTGAAACACTGTAGAGCCTTACCACGATGTTTACAAATATAATTGATCGTGTACACCATTTTCCTAGAGCGTGCGTAATTGCCAAGTTCGGCACCAAGCATACGAGTGTCGACCAAGCACCTTGGGTTATTTGCATCATCTTTCGATATGTGAGCGTGTCATTGTGTAACATGTGAATTGAAACTATTTAAACAGATTTCAGGAATTTTCTTATAAAACAATCATTTCACAGCAACATATCATGGATTCTAGTAATCTTTCTTTGATTAAAACCAATCTCGAATGGCTCGCAGCTTTAAATACTGCTTCTGAATCTCCTATTCTGAGTGTTATATGGATTTATGCCATTTTTTGGCTTTTTAAGCATAAATGTACATTTTTGCTATTTACTACGAGGTTACGTAACTATCTATATAACATTTTTTATTTAACTAGTGTTTTCATCTTAATGATCACTCTCATATTTTGCAATATCTGTGTTTTCATTAAGTTCCGAAAACGCCAAAGAATGAAAAAAGATGAAAATATTCAATATATAGATATGGTACGATTTTCAGTGCGTAAATTATTCCAACGCAGCTCACGTATACGAAAATAAAGTAGTAAAACATAATTTATAAAAGGAATGATAATTTACAACCTGAAGAATTTTTGAGGGAAAACCATTCAAATAGTAAAAAGTTAAATGAATTTTCTTTAGAATACATAGACAACATTCCCAAAAACTGGGAAAATATAATGGAAACATATGATATATAATTACACTCCAGTCAATTTACATAAATAACCACTATATATATATATATATATATATATATATATATATATATATATATATATATATATATATATATATATATATATATATATATATATATATATATATATATATATATATATATATATATATATATATATATATATATATATATATATATATATATATATATATATATATATATATATATATATATATATATATATATATATATATATATATATATATATATATATATATATATAAATATATATATAAATATATATATATATATATATATATATATATATATATATATATATATATATATATATATATATATATATATATATATATATATATATATATATATATATACATACATATATATATATATATATATATATATATATATATATATATATATATATATATATATATATATATATATATATATATATATATATATATATATATATATATATATATATATATATATATATATATATATATATATATATATATATATATATATATATATATATATATATATATATATATATATATATATATATATATATATATATATATACACACACATATATATATATATATGTATAGATATATATATATATATATATATAGATATATATGTATATACATAAATATATATATATATATATATATATATATATATATATATATATATATATATATATATATATATATATATATATATAGATAGATAGATAGATAGATAGATAGATAGATAGATAGGTAGATAGATAGATAGATAGATAGATAGATATATAGATAGGTAGATAGATAGATAGATAGATAGATAGATAGATAGGTAGATAGATAGATAGATAGATAGATATATAGATAGATAGATAGATAGATAGATAGATAGATAGATAGATAGATAGATAGATAGATAGATAGATAGATAGATAGATAGATAGATAGATAGATAGATAGATAGATAGATAGATAGATAGATAGATAGATATATGTAGATATATAGATATATATAGATATATAGATATAAATTATAATATAACTTCCGTGTATTGTCCATTACAAACAAAACAAAATTGGAAAATATAAAAATCGTCTTTTAGCCAACATGTTTTTTTAAGAACCAAATATTACGAAGACTCCTGTTTACTTCTTATGTGACATGAAATCAAAAGACGCGCGAAGGCTACAGCGATGGTAACTTGCACGTTAACACAGCAGCTTAAGAAACGTACGCGTGAAATGTAGGCGCAAGTTGGAAACGGCGCGCAGAGTATAAAACCGGCGCAAATTGCGCACCGTCACAAGTAAACCCAAAGGAAATACGCGAAGGCAGAAAGGTAAGACAAAAATAATACATAGTTAGATAAAAAGCAGACACAGTACAAAGCAAAACACGACAAAGCAAGTTTTTTTTTTGTGAAACAAATATAAGATATTAAAAGCAAAACAAATCGACTAATGAGACGAAGTGAAAGTGGATTTTTTTCCCCTAAAAATAGAAAGAGGAGATGATATATTAAGCTACATGGTAAATGACGGAAAGAGATAATGCGTTTAAGCATTTAAGCATAACGAACGAGGAACGAGGGACTTCTGCATGATGCTCTTATTGGACTACACATCACTGCCGACAATAATCCAATCAAATTATCATTCTTCAATGTGTAAACCTTACATGACTTATATATCGTTGAATCTTTGTTCACCGGCAATGGCCCATATATGTTACTTAATTTTGAACACTTTTCAGGCTTAACAATATTTTTTAAAGTATTGAACACGTTTGAAAGATAATCTTTTCCACCCTTATGTCTGCACCTTTCTTCTTTTTTTTCTTAGATGAGAAGTGCTGGAACAAAATATTAAGCTTTCTTTATACAGCATGATAACAATCCATATTTTTAATTTGATTAACACATTTTTGATTATCCTTTGTCTTGTTTGTAAGCTTAAACGGTATTGCATTTTTTTGTATCGCTTGCATATATTTCTTTGATACATCGGCATGTCTATTAAAGTCATAGATTCATGATGCTAATTGTCTTAATGACAGCATATGACAAACCAATTTAGTCAAGCTTGTTTATATGTTTGTGTGGTCCTCGCCATGCTGGATATCCTTGTATATACAAAAAATACCTACAAAGATGAAAAATATGCTCTTGATTAAAGTACATGAGTTTCTGATCTTCTTATATAAACAGTCGTGAAAACATTATATTTGATATATCATTATCCGATTACATTATCACCAGCTTATATAAATAGGCAGTAATACATTAAGATTATCTTACATATGGTTAAAAACAGAACGAGATTATGCGCATAGGAAATTAAGCAATCAATAGTGTACCAGTAAAATGCATAATACACCTAATAGATTACACATCTCCTCCGACAATTATCCGATTACATTTTCATAAGTAAATGTGTATTATCGATTAAGCACAACATGATTTTCTTATATATGGCACAAGGACAGAAAGAGGACACACGTAGGAAATTAAGTTTCCATAATCTACCTGTAGAACACTGTTGACACCTACCACAATTATATTTAGGTCAAAGAATGATGCTTATATCAAGATGTGAAAAGAATCATTCTTAACCAAGGGAAGTTTGCGATTTAGCAAGTTGAAAGCAAAATATAGACTACCACAAAATCTCCAAACGAGTTATTGCTTTACAATACAGCTAATTAACTGATGATATAATGTAATTTTACAATTATCCTAAAGTTTCATACTTGTCAATTTATAAAACAAAATGTTTAATTAGGTAATTTATAACATTCACATTTATGTAGTTGAGTTTTCTTATTGATTGAATTATCTTTTTTGTATTTTTTGCAGATGATTAGCTGAAATAATTTACCACAAAATACTATCTGTCCCGTGTATTGCTTTTTTTGTTTTGTTGCTTCCCTTTCGTGCGCAATGTGAGAGCGGCAACGCGCTAAACTAATCTTTAAACGATGCTTGTTTTGTTATCGTAATTTATTCCACATACATCCCTTGACGCAGATTTTGACCAACCAATAGCCGTTATTCTCACGTCACTATTGACAGATTGGCGAGGGAGCAGATGGCTTTCTTTCCATTTGTTGTTCCTTTAATTTTCTTCGTGGGATCCAGTGTACCTGTTTTTGTCCACTATCTTCATACCACATTTAGGGAATACTGATGTTTATCCGGAACGTTACAGAAACTCACTGGCAAATCCTCAACTTGTACAAATTGTCAAAAGATTGTCAGCTTGTCAAAATCCATTTGTATTTTCTACGCCGCTAGTCATTTCAACTAAAGGATTGGGCGACACTTACATGATCTTGGGAACTTTCTTATTCATCTTATGATTGAACTACATCGTTGTTTGTATTTAAGACTTGAGTTTCGTGGATGTTCACTTGATTCCATAATATATGAGCTAGTTGTGTAGAAGAATGACGTACGGTGTTTTTTGATCAACCCCATGTATACAACGTACTCATCTTTCTCTCACCCATTTAAACCAGATTAAAATTCATATCTGCTTTTGTAAAAATGGAAGGCACGTTTAATAACTGATTATTTGATGATTGGTCTTTCTTAGCTACGGCTTTAGTCCTTTACATTTTTACCAGGGCGGTAATTCTCATCCACTAATGGTCAATGACTGACGAAAAGGTCCCAAAGGGTCTGGAACAAAGCCATAAATTGGTAGATAAAAATGCACTGCCTATGCCAGATAATTTCAAGTAGCAAAATTGTTCAAAACGCAGCGAGTTTACATTTTCAAAACCTATGAAATTTTGGGGAGATATAAAATTTGAGGTCTGCTATTATCTATAATAATAAAATCATGATTTGCGATATTAAAACTGAAAAGATAGATTTTACTGAATAGCTGAAAGCAAGTTATCATTTCTAACGTGGAGGTTAATAGATTTCAAATCGTTTTTTTGTTTGGTCGATATGTAATGGTACAATGTGCACTTACATTGAAAGGCTAATCAGTATCTTTTTGGAATAAAATGTACGCCGCCACATTTGAATCACGATAGATGGCCTTTAATGTTGGCAGTTTGAAAGTATTAGCCAAAGAAACACCGAACTTTATTATTACACATCAGCTCTTATTAATACATTGAAGTTCATTATCTGCTCATTTGTTTTTTCTAATATTTTGTAAATTAGAATCTCGACGTCTTTATTTCGATGAGCAAAAGACATCAATCTTTTAACTCGATCAAATCTTTTCCCATTAACTTGAACTGAAGGTATTGCATAAGCATTCTGAGCAGGTGCTGAAATATTTGTTTCTTCCTGTTTGAATCAAATCTTTTAATCAAATATGTACATTAATTTGCTCTTTAGATATATGATAACTGTGTTGACAGAACATTAGAACGTAACACTAAATGATAAGTACAAATGTCTACCTTTTCTTATTGGAAAAAAAATCAATATTTATTCGAGTCATCTAATTCCGTATCGTAACGTCTTTTCCATTTTGAATTTGAAAATATTACTTTATATCCTTAAGCAAGGCACCCATATTCCAAAGCTGCGAACGTTTAGGGATTTTAGTAAACGTGTATACGCCAAAAAAAGCGAGCGTGTATCGTTTACACGTGTTTAGTACCGTAATTTTCGGAAATACCCCAAAATTGCTCCAAATTTACGATGCGAAGTTAAAAAATCGCGCAACCAGTATGGCAAAAATATTGACTCTATTGACACTCGAGTTTTGCTTTCAAAAAAAAAAAGTTTCTTTCTACAGTATAAATTATCATTTTTAAGGGAAATATGCATAGAAATTCAGTTTACAATGAACAGATAACTTCCTTTCAATGTCATTTAAACTCAATATCGAGTAGCTTTTTTGCCATACTCGCTTGCAATATTTTTTCTTTCTTGCAAAATTTATTTGACTCATCAGGTAATATTTACATGTAAATGTATTGATTGCCACGATTTAAGTATTTTGTCTGTGTTTGTTGGCCGATTGAACAGCTTGTAAAACGGGCCTTGATTGAGAGACGTTCCTCGTTGTACCGAAATGTGCAATTGTTCCAAAGCATACATAGGAATTGATTACTGATTATGTTAACATTTTTTGAGATGGGTGTTACACAAAGATGTACTTGAAATAAAAGTTGAAAACGGTGAAAAGGAGTCTTTTTTGTGTGTGGTATGAATATTGAAAGAAATTTCCTTTCCCCAACAAATTAACGGGTAGATGATAAGATGCATCCTTTTTCACGTGATCAGATTTTTGAATTTAATCACAATTCAACATGAATAGCTGATTGTCTGTCTATGTACAAAAACAATATGTAACGCTATATCAAGTATATAGTTTGCTGCAAAACAGACACACTATTTATTCCCAAACCATGCAGAAAACATGGCTCCTTGGTGGTTGATGAGGAAGTATTTGGGATGAAATACATATCATGATCGTTGTTAGGAACGTTCCATTCCGCTAATAGGCTTAACAGCAAATTTAGAATTACTTTCAAATCAAACTTATCTGATATAATACGTACTCGTATTTCCGTCATATCTCATCGATAGAGTTTGCATGGTATATTTTAAACTCTCATTACGTATTTTTTTACAGGTGACAAGTGCACGTCAATTTGTTTATTTATTATTTATTGCTCATAAAAAGAGTAGCTTATTCAAGTGGAAGCTAAATGAGCTACATCATGCCTTTCCCTTTCTTAATTTATCCCGATAAGAAGCATAGTCGAATATCATACCAGGTACCGTCATCCCTGAGTATTATTCCGCTAATCTGATTTGTTCCGATTTTTCGAAAGATCGTTGCCATTATTTGACATTTAGTAACAATCATATAATATTAGGTGATCCCGTGATTGTTTATGACATCACTGCGGTAACATTAACAGATAACCATTCTTTATGGAAGAAAACTACCCTCACTTGAGTCAAGTTTCATATAGTGTAACATATAGCTGTATCTCATATTTTGGGAGTTCTTCAAGCTCATCCCCTTCCTCGTGACCACCAACTTCTGAACTTCAACGGAAACTGTTGAATATGGAGGAATATGCGTAAAAATAATTACGTTAGAAGTCGGCTATATACTTTCCTAAAATAATTTCTTTTAAAGAGGCGATATCGTTCATATGTGCACAATATTTAGAATTCCTTTCAAATTTGTTGATTGGTTGAAATTTTGCTGCGCGATTTGTTGTCTCGTATTGCAAGGTATATAGTAATTTTAAACACCTTCAAGATCATCACGTGAGATAGCCCAGACAGTTGCGGCGAACTCAGGTAACGTTTTTTCTTAAATCATGTCGTGAGTTCGAGCCCCGGTAAAATTGTTTATTTTGACTTTTGCTTTCACCTTCTTTTTCTTTTTTCTCAGTAATATTCACTTGGAAACTTTTATTGTAGTATTATAATACTAAAATTTCACTTTCGCTTTCTGACAAAAAAACATTGAAAAAAGCATAAGTTGCTCGTCACTAATGTAATGCGTTGTGTATGTAATTCTGCACACACAACGTACATGCTAGTGACTGGCTGTACTGTGTGGTACAAACAGTCAACGGATCGGATCTTGCCTCCACAACCAGAAGTGACGTCAAAATATAGTATCCCCCATTTTTACCGTATTTTACTGAGACGAGCCTCCCTCTTTAAAGAAGTCAAATAATATACAACGCTTTCGGCATAAACCCTCTTAAAAAAGTATATAAATATAAAAAAGCTAACCGCTATCGCAATGGTTAAGAAAAAGCATGTAGACTTGATATATCACAAGCAGAATAAACAGCCGCTCTATGTTGACTGTGTGATCGACAGGAAATAATGATAAAAGAAAGCGCAGAACAAAAGTAACTTAAACGAAGCCAGCAGTCGGTAAGCAAGTATATATATTTATCGATCAATTGACTTTCAGTTTAACACACACCTAGGATGAAATACAGCTTTGTCACAGGTTAGGCATGTATTGGAAATTGTATCGAGTTAAAACAAAGAGAAAAATATTAGAGAGAAAATTATTCGAAATTTAAGCTGTAGTGTTAAATCAGTATATAATCAACAGCTTGAATCAACGGCTAAATCACGGCGCTTGTTATTTGTGACACTTTATAAACATTCAAAAAATTCATCGCCACAATTAAAAAGCAGATGCGGTGCTTTTAAAATCATCTATGTACACGCGCCCGAAAATAATCTCTGTTATGCTCAAGTCTTCTGTAATTAAAAAGGGAGCCAGTTATTGATTAATGTAAGCCAATTTCAATTAGGAGATTCCTCTTTCGTGTCGCCACTGCTTATATAACATGCATTTAAAAACTCCAACATTGGAGGGAGGAAGAGTGAGAAGTTCAAATTGAGGAAGGTGATAATCAAGATATATGATGATAAAAATTCCTATTAGAAAAATTAAATGTAACAGTTTTGTGGAATATTGTAGTTAGAGCTTATACGCTCGCAAAAGTATCGAGTCTCGAATCTTTCATCCAGTCGTATGACATTACCTCTTGATGTTTCTGGCCACATTTATGGAGAAATTAGGAGATGTACACGAGAAAGCGAAGCATTAAAGCAAAGCTTTAGTTTTGCATCTCAATGTTGCCAAAACCACAATTATGATCAATGATGAAGATGAATCCACAAATCCCCTAATTGTAGATGGCACGGTACTTGAAGATATCTCAAAGTTGAACTTCCTGGGGTGTTACATCAATCATGAGCGAGGTTGCCAGAATAAAGTCAGGAGCTCCATAATGCTCTAGCTAGATCCGTTATGATTAAGCTCTCCAAAATTGGGAAGAAAGAGGTCTGGAGGTGTAACCAAATAACCTAAAGTACTTGTTCACGCTTTTGTTTTCCCAATTGCAACTTATGCCTGTGAATCTTAAACTCTGAATGAAGCTGACTGTAATAGAATCAATGCATTTCAAATGTGGTGTTGGCGTAAAGTCCTGAGAAAGCCTTGGACTGTGATAAAACACAATGACAGTTTATTGCAGTAAATCGGCCAGAGGAATCGACTACTCGATCTTATCAACCAACAAGCTCTCAGCTACTTTGGGCATCTAGAGAGACGTAAAGACAACTGCCAAGAAAAGGCTATTTTACAAGGTAAAATTGAAGGCTCAAGAAGCCCAGGACTTCCTAAAACCTGATGGATTGACGGAAGAGATTTCCGCGTCAGCGGTGCGGTAAAGCTTCAGCTTATCAATCTATCGTTCCGGGTTCGATTCCTAGTGGGACTGGTTAATAAAACGACCGTATGCGTAATTATTCCAATGGATGTCTCTTGAGACGTTATAAGCCTTGGTAAACCAAACCACATCAACCAATAAAGGCACTACTTGGTGTTATGCTACCAGAAATGTAAAAGCTTACAACATACCGGAAAGAGTGACGTGTCATTACGAAAATCACGAGGCGTCATGCATGATAAAAACGTACCAACCAACCAGTTGACACAGCTGCTATTTGTCCCTAAATCTGTAACATATTTCTATTTTTGTCTACATTGTGCTTTTTTCAGTAGTCATTAGTCATTTAGGAGAATAGATAGCTCAGTTGGCAGAGCGCAAGGCTGAGATGCTGGAGGTCCCGGGTTCAAAACTCGGTAAGGTCCAACTCGATTTTTTCCACAACTATGCAGACAGATACGCCAAACATTAAAGCAGAAGCATTTCGTCTGCAGCTCCTACTCCTTATTCAGCTGTTGAGAAAAGTGGCAATGGCTGAATGGCGCACACCGTCCTTTGGAGGGGACGTTAAGCTGTCGGTCCCGACGGCAGGGGAGTCATCCCTGCCTAAAGACCATTTGAGAAGAGAAGCATGAAAACGTTGTGTTCATTTACTTTCCCTTTCAAGTACTAAGTTCATGTGCGCCCATTGACAGCTGGCGAAGTAGTCAGTTAGTTGTAGTAGAGCGCATTTGAATATTTCTTTAAACCAGAAAATGCGCCATATAAATTCCATATATCATATTATATAATCATGCTGTCTATCCAACTGATCGAAATTTCATTTCTGTCCATGCTAAGGAATAACACTTTCCCATGAAAGTAGACCAGACAATTCCACCACAAATTGTTTTTGGGGGTTCATCCTTATATGGCGCATTCAGATGAGAATCTTTCCCGCAGTTGCTATCAAACCACCATGCACCAAAGGTATTACATGCCGCATTAGGTCGATCTCTCGTAGAAAATGCTTTGTTGTTATTTTGGGATAAGCTATCACCTACAGAAAGGAACAGAAATATAACATTTAAGAGACAAAGTAAATTGGATTTTAACGGAAGGCCCAGATAGCACGCACCGTTGGCACAACGTTGGTTAAAGATTGGTATACGTTGGTACTATGTTAGGTTTCTTTATAAGCTAATGTTGGACGAATGTTGGTTCAACGTACTGCTGCAACTAATAGTTAGCTATGTACGTTGGCCCAACTGTTGGCTGTTTATCATACCTACGAGCACCCAACCTTCAACCAATGTTTTCCCACGGTATACCAAATGTGAATTACAACCATTTGCAACGTTGACCCAGAATTTAGTACGCTATTAGGGTGTGTGTGACAATTTCTATATTCTTTAGAGTTTGAAAATATTTCTGCTATACATGTGTATATATTTATCTGACTAAATTAATCCAAGTCAGGTATTATATTCTGGCACTTAATTAACATGCAATCAAAGAAGTATCATTTTACTAAAGGATTTACAAATTCAGAAGACAAATGTTTTACAAACCACGAAGTAAAAAAAAGTAAGAAGCACAATTTACAAAGAACAGGTAGTCTAACACACCTCGAAATTTATACTAACCTCATAGCTGCATTTTGGTTGACAAATAGTTGCCAATCATGTAAAAGTATTCGGAGAATAAGAATACTTCGCTTGGTCTTACCTGCATTACCGTTGTAATTTCCTATATGGAGTGTGTAGTTATACATTTCTGATTCAATCCAGAAATATTCATACATGGCAAATTCTATATTTTCCTCCCAGCTTCTCATGTCTACGCGCAGCTGCAAAAGTCCCACTCGCGTAAAAGTATTGATCTTATCGTTTCCTAGCCAGAATTCTCCTGATAAATTTCCGAAACCGTCTTTGTATTCTTGCCAGTTGCGGTAGAAACTTTCTGAACCATCTTTGCGACGCTGAAAAACCTAAATTGAAAACATTTTCGTCACATTCAAAATATATTATTTACTATTAGCTGAAGACAACACATGAATATTCAGGTGTTATCATTAGCGTTATTCTGGGAGGTTATTCTTAAATTTGGCATTTGACTTGATTTCAAAGGAGGAGAAAAGATCTAAATGGTGTTGAAAATTTGCAAAAGAAAAGTCTTTTTTTTTTGTTGAAAGAAATAATGTAAATCAGTCAATTTGACATTGTTCGCAATTGTCTTCACTTGCGTATACTCTTTCTATATCTCTTCATTGTAGTAACTAAAATCAAGAGTATTGCACTTACTGTCCATCCACCGCCGTCGGTTTTCATGTCACAATAAACTTGAAAAAATAACCCACAATATGGAGAGATATAGTATGCACCGCTTGTTGTGATACCCCCAGCATCCATCAATGCTCTGCAATCACTAAAAGCTTCAAACAATAAAATATATTAATAGATAAATAAACAAAAATGATAAATAAATAAACAATCAAACAAACAAACAAATAATTAAATAAATAAGTCAATAAATGAATAAATAAATAAATAAACAAATAGATAAATAATTAAATAAATAAATAAATAATCAATAAATAAATAAATAAATAAATAAATAAATAAATAATTAAATAAATAAATAAATAAATAAAATAATATCATCAAATTAGATGACGATTATTATACAATTAGAGAATTAAAATCAGATCAAAAGTAAAATTGCATAATATTAAGAACCTGTTATTTCATCTTCTAGCCAAACAAGATATCTAAGAAGGATCTGTGTTGCAAAATGGTCTGCGTCTGCCATAGCATTGTACTTGCTATCCAAAAGCGCAGATCAAATTAATAATATTCGTATTTTTTTTACAAGTGAATCAAATAATTGTTTAAAAGATACATGAACTGCTAAAACATAACAGAGTTTGATTAAAATCCAAATAATACTTACAGTTAATATGTATCATCTTTTATTTTACTTTAATTTGATTGTTTATTAGAATTGCTATACTCAATAGAAAAGTATGAACAAAATTATGGATATTTAGAAGGAAAGTGGCTGGTTTCACTATTCATACATCAAACACAATACTCCAAATTGATAAACGGAATCAGGAAGCTAAGTATAATTGTCTTGGTATATATTTATGGTGCACTTAAGGCGTAAATGTATTCGAAATACTGTACATGTTGTATGTAGCTAGTTATACCTTTAGGTTAGGCTGCATCGTTAAATAAATTAAAGAACTGATTCCAGTTAATTATGTATTTCATACATTAATCCCCCGTGCTAAGCTTTCTTCGGCGTTCTTTTTCTTATATTTTTTTTTCTTTAGTCTATATCAATTAAAGGCCATCTGTCGTGATTAAAATGTGGCGGCGTACATTTTATTCCAAAACGATACTGATTGGCCTTATATCATTGTTTTGACTAATCAAAACACAGGAATTGAATTATATTTACCTCGTACGTTAGAGAGGACAAGTGGCCTTTAAGAAGTGATTCTTGTTAGATGTGTATTTAAAACAACAATCACCCGAGCTAAACTTTTCCTGGGAGTTCTTATTTTTATAATGTTTTATGTTTTAGCCTATATAAGATATAACCCATAACAGCTCAAGAACTAGTTCATAGAAGTAAATATATAAGAAATAAAACAAATTAAGTGGTAACATTATTATATAGATTTATAAGAAATAAATCAAGTTAATTAGTAACATTATTACCGCTTTAAAACTCCTTTATTGTCAATTAGGTAATAAAGGTATTCCCGATGAAGGCAGGGAATTGGAATTTATCAGATTAATTTTCTTGATTCAGAAATTTAGAAAATATATTATTTGCAACGTAATTTCACTGCCGTTGTGCACAAAATGAGTTTTCCTGATGGTCCAGGGTCCTAAATAGCTTACAAGATATTTATTTTCTTTTAACTGGGTGGCATATTACTGACAAATAAACCCACTGACCTTCGTGACAGAAATTCCCGTGCCACCCCAAAATACAATTGCATTTAAACCCATTTGGTCGATCTATGCAGGCTGCTCCATTCAAACATGGATTACTTGCACATTCGTCAACGTCTGAAATTAAAGATGATTTATATTTTTAAATTACCGTCAGAAAACTATGGTTTTCATTTACGAAAATGTTTTAGGTAAACACGAATTACTTTCTCTATACTTTCACTATTGCAAATTCTATGATGTTTTCTTGAACGAGTTGCAAAAAAACAAAAAAACAATTACAGGTACTTTAACTAAAAGACGAGAGAACGAGAAATAACATGAAATGAAAGTAAAATATGCTCTTTTCTACTAATGCCCCATTCACATACTAACATACACACAAATGTAATGATTTATATATTTAAAACAACACATTGTTTAAAAAATTTACTAGAAATTGAGATAAAAAAACACATTTATAAGTATTGGTATTTTCGACAAAACACGAACTGAGATCAGAGGAATATCGCTAAGACATCTAAACATTATAATGTTCAGTTGCGGTATTGGATGTTTGGAGTCACCATTACTGCTTTATAAATTTCAGAATCTGAAGAAGTCACTGTTTCTACATACCACCTTTGTTATTCGCAATTGACGTCA
>JAIGNY010001433.1:0-7500 GCA_020152595.1 Chiridota heheva | reverse complement strand
AGCCATATGAATGTCACAAATACTTAGCAGAACATTATTTGAAATACTTTTACCATGCGGTCTCTGACATATTAAAAGATGTCAGTGCATTTACATGCAATTTTGCTAAGTAGTTGCCACTCTACATACGATTTGTGTTTGTTAAATGCGATTCGTAAAAAAAACGAATTAATTGAATTGTTATGAACAGATAATATGCGAATTTGTACTTTTGATTACTTTTGTAAGTAGATTAAACTGAACATACCCATGTATAACGCACGAGAAAAAGCAGGCATGCACGATAGAGGATACTAGCCCGTTGTTATATATGCAATCTATCAGATCTGCAATTGAGCGCAAATGTATCAACCAACAAAAGTAAATAATAATCCGTCCATTAGATTTCCCAACTTATTGAAATTTTTTTCAGTAAGCCTGATTTTTTTTCTAAAGTCTATTTGTCGAAAAAAACATATTACTAAGCTATTGAGTTTCCCCACTAAACCAAATTCATCCTCTGAACGCACGATACCTGAATTCATATTTTACCATTTATAAGAAGTAAGTTGAGAATTTTCAACCTATTGGTTATTTTTAAGATCGTCTTCAGTAAGCCTGATTTTGTTTCTGAAGTCTACTTGTCGAAAAAACATATTATTAAGTTATTGAGTTTCTTCACTAAACTAAATTCATTTTCTGAACGCACGATACCTGAATTAATATTTTACCCTTTATAAGATTTACACTTTAGTCTGTTTTAGGCTGTATAGATAAAAAAAACAATCGATATTTTAAATGCTGCTTTTAATTAACGAATGATAGGATTTTCATTTCTATTAGCTTGTGATATAAAATTAGATTAAACTACTGATACTCATTAAATCGGGACAAGTATGCTCTGTAGAGTCGATTCAACAAACAGAGAGAAAATGAAAGCGCAACTTAATTTGATAAATGGAATTTGTAAAGCAATGATGAATTGTATTTCTTGTTATTGTAATATTTTCATGTGAAGTCCTATTTCTTTGACGTACGCTTACTAATTGAACTTTCAAGTAACTTTGACATGTCGGCCTAATACTATTTTCACATCATTACATTCTTGCAGTTTTAGGCTTAGATGTTATGTTGTGCGTATAGTACCTGAATGCACCTGAACTATACGTGATGAGATCGAGATCGCTTACCTTTCAGTTGTCCATTAGAGAAATGATTTTATTAAACGTATCACAATATGTTGTTCCTTTCTTACTCCCCCCTCGTTTCTAACGTTTTGTCCAGAGAGTATAGAGAAACACCGCCATCAATGGCTCGAATTAGACCCCTGATAATTGTTTTGCAGTGATCTGCTCTGCTGCATATCTTTTCATAAGATTTTGAAATTGCTCAATAAAAAGTACTTCTTTTGCAGGGCTGGACATAACCATTCGTAGCAATTTAGGGTCTCGCTTCTGTTGAATCCTCGATGAATTCCAATGAAGATGGACGGTTTGCATTATGCAGATGTTCTACGTTTATTGTTGAATTGGTCACATTCGGTAAAATGAGAGAATTGATCATCAGCTTCCATTATCGTACCCTTAAATTAATTATAATTGCATCAATGTTGTGTGCAAAGTATCTCTAGGGTTCCTGTTAAATATAACATTTACAACCAGTGTATTAACCATAATTTGATTTGTCGTTCTTACCAGCGAAGGTTAATTTTGATGTTCAATTTGTTCAAATGTCCACAATATAAAGCACCATTTATTCAGTTAAAAAGATGTATGTTGAAACACAAAGGTAACTAATTAAGCTTCTATGAAGCCTGTTATCGTAAAAGGATTTGATTATAATTACAAAATTCATCTGAAATTTTTACCTGTTATCTGTTATTTATTATGATAAACTAAGCAATTTTTTAAACAATTGAAATAACAGTTTAATCGCGCCGCCGTAACGTATGCAACCTACATAATATTTTGCCACTATTAAAACAATATATTATGTGAATCTTTTAAAGCTAAAAGCTTCACGCCTACATTGAAGAATTACGCAATGCTGTAAAATTCTCCAGATCAGTCCTAAATTGTAATTATTAAGGGAATACTACATAGTCGAAAATTGCCTGTCTAGGACAAACGGAATCCTTTTGTCATGGCAAAATATACTGCAAAGGACAAGCTGTAACCCCCTACACGGTGAAGGTGGTTTCAGTTTATTTAGTTTATCCCGTGCCCAAGCAATGCAATCAGTCAATGCCATATTCGTTATCATGCCGCGTCAAAATATCCCTTTATGAAGCACGTTGTTACAACTGATAATGTAGTAACGAGCGATAATGTAGTACAACATTAACTGATTATGTTGTAAATTTTCTAACCGATAATGTTTAAAAAATACCAATAACGTAGTAATCTCTCTAAACTTATAATGTAACAAGACATTTATTGATAGTGTAGCAATTCCAGTATACACATGTTTCTTGAAACGCATGTTAATAAAGCTACACAGCAATAATTTGCTATACACATACGAGCATTGGCGTAACCGGGGCAGAGGGACCATGCCACAACCCAGGAAAACATAATAAACATCCAAATGTGGCACAGAGGTGCATAGTTCTTGATTTAGTATGCAGAAACAATCGAAAAGCCATCTCTGAACATGTAAACCCATACTTAAAGAGCGCCTTTTTATCCCCTCGCAAACGAAGCTCGTCCGTCCGTTTCTACGTTCCTCTGTTTGTCCGTTCGTCCACATGCATTGTCCGTTCGTCCACATGCATTGTCCGTCCGGTCACATGCATTGCCCGCCCGGCCACATCCATTGTCTGTCCGGTCACTTGCATTGTCCACCCGGTCACATGCATTGTTCAGTTACAGGGAACAAAAGATTTCTGTCCTTGGAAAGGAATTCCAACTATTTTTGTGGATCGCTAGAATGGACATTTCTATACTAGAGACTCCCGCTCTCAAAAGAACAAAAAACATTGCATTCCTATCATAATCAGTAATCAAAAAAAATATTTGTGCGACTCATGAAAGAAAAATGCAACAATGATAATATTTTGGTTATTTTTCATATGTATCATATAGTTTAAGACAATATTCAATATCGGTGCACTACTGATTGAATGTGACTACTTAAAAAAAATTTGAGGTCAAACGTCAAATACATGCTTTGAAGGGTTATTTGTACCAGTTTTGGACCCCAAAAAAGTGAACATGCTAAACATCTTATCCCTCAAAAGGTTATAAAACTTCTAGTTGGTAATAAGATATTATAAAATTGTTGTCTTAGCATATTTTTTGGTAAAGATAAAGTCGTAAAAATTGGGAAAAAGCTCAATTTTACGTATTTTGGTCAAACTTGGATTTCTTCGTTTTTTCATTCCTATATCTTCTTAATTCATTTAGGTATTGTTAGTTGTATGAAAACAAATTTACTTTCGCTTTTAGACAAAATAGCGCACACAGCTTAAAGGGGCAATTCGTCCTGTCCATATATTTCTATTGACTTGACTCATTGGCCATTTGCACTGAATTCTTACTCGAACCCTATTTTCAACATTTAAGTTGACCTAAAATCTGCTGTTTATGCATACTAAATGAGGACCTTTGCGCTTCTGGGCTATAGTGTGGTGTAAAAGACATTTGTTTGGAATAGGGGTGATGTCCGCCTTCCCTTACGGGCTATGCAAATGTCTGCCTTAGGATTAAAAATGTGCTGAGAAGCTTCATCAATATGCGTTTTGATTAATACGTGTATACCGGAGGTGCTAACTCTCGGTAAATTTCTTGCCACATTATCAGTACTACAATATTAGTAATCGTTTTGCTACATTATCGGTTAGGAAATTTACTACATTATCGGAAAACTACCACATTATTAGTTGTAACACCTCAATTAACACCACAAAATTGACATATTCCCCCTTATTCAACGTTTTGTAATTATTAATCATTATGTTGAGGGGCGTCTGATGCGTGATTGCGTATTTTCATGCAATTATTTCCTTGTACAGATGCAAGACACCAAGTTCATTAATCGATTGTACAGAAATATTGAATGGAATCTGGTGTCCGAAATTCTTTTATTTTATTTCATTCTCAATTAAAAGTATGTCAATCACCCTGAAAAAAACAATCATAGGAACAATTTCAATCTGTTCTAACTTCTTTAAAGGGAAACAAAAAGTTGTTATGAATTAAGTGAAATGTATGATGTGTATCATGTGGTTTCAGTCATAATAATGCACGTAATGCTATTTCTCAACTGTATGTTTAAATCACTCCCAAAGCTAAATAATGCTGAAAGAAGTGAACGCAAATAAGTGTTGTTGTTTGAAATGTGTATATATATATATATATATATATATATATATATATATATATATATATATATATATATATATATATATATATATATATATATATATATATATATATATATATATATATATATATATATATATATATATATATATATATATATATATATACATATATATATATAAATATATATATATATATATATATATATATATATATATGTATATATATATATATATATATATATATATATATATATATACATATATATATATATATATATATATATATATATATATATATATATAAAAATATATTTATATATATATACATATATATATATATATATATATATATATATATATATATATATATATATATATATATATATATATATATATATATATATACACATATTCTTTTTTTAACGAAATATTTAAGTGGTACAGGGTCTGTAGAAAAGCTTAAACAATAAACGTGCATATATAGGGAGTTACATTTAGTGAGCAAAAACAGCAGCATGACTATATTATCATATTCTATGTCAAGAATGCGACAAAAGTTATCATTTACGCTGTAACTGTCGCATGCCATACACGTACTCTTTGCAGTTTTGTAATTGCCCTTACATTTCTCTGATGTGAGCGACCATTAACACCGCCATAGATATCAAAGGCCAGTTACCGTGCATTACGGACGGTAAAATATAATTTGATTCATGTGTTTTGATTGGTTGAATACCACATAAGATCAGGTTAAACCTACAGAGATGAGCAAATCAGTAATCGTCTTGGATCAAATTACTGTGTGCAGGAATAGAATGTACGCCGCCACAATAGATTCTGCACAAATGAACAAATGGAAGAAAAGTTACTCCTTCCTTGCATTGAGTATTACCCTTTCACAAACGCAACATGCAACATATTTTGGCATAATTAATGTAACGGATGTTTTTAATCGGTTTCATATAAATTGGTCTGAATACCGAGCTGATCTGCCTATTGTATATACATGTACGATTTCTGATAAAATACTATCAAGTGACTGTGAATTTTAAGCAGAGAGGGCCGATGTATTAATCAAAAGCAAGGCATTTGTCATCTTATAAGTTTGGACTTGACAAGGTGGAATGACAAAAGAAAACCAAGATCAGATCAGCCGCTATAGCATTGTTAGCATTAATTTTTTTTATAAAAAGTATGATTCTAATTTACACTGACCTGTAACTGAAAAGCAAATTAAAATCCCAACTCCAACTCCTGCCAAAAGGGTGAAAACCACGAGTATCATTAAAGCAAGGAATCGCATGTTGCACTTACTCTGTGTTATAACATTAACGGTGGCGTTGTAAACACATGGTTGTTTGGTTATGTCTTCGTAAGTTCCTGCTGTCACTTCATCTTCTGTGTGATCCTTATGCAAGTCTTTTGCAAAAGTACATGAGACGTTTGTCGCTATATTTCGCAAATAAATAACGATTTGATTAATTCGTCGATTTTTTGCTGCACGCCCTTTTGAATAATGTCTTCAATATGTGTGTTTGGCATATTTTTTCGTTCTTCATTTCGGAACAGTCTTCACAATAAATATGATTTGAATATTTCGCCATAATTTGCGTTTACATTGCAACCAGTTCTATAGTCTAAGAGAAACATATATGATTGGCCTGTCAAATCTAAGTGTTGTGGTCTATTTGATCCAAGATCAGTCTGAGTACCAAAAATGAAATTTATTGAGGTGAATCGTTTGCGAACATAAATCTTTTCAAGCCTTCCCTTTATGATGATGAAAATAGGTAAAACATCTGACTTTTACGTTCAAATGGAACACCTATGAATAACACTTCCACCTCAAATAGAGTAATTTAAAGAGTGTGATTTGTTTTGAGCAAAAAGCACACTATTGCCACATGAAGTGTCAATTTGTCAAGACCTATAAAAGTGAAAATTGGGTGTGCGCATAGAGATATGAATCGACATTGCTACACATTGGCATTTAAATTAGTCATAATGTATGTCTTTTTTTCAAATAGAATTAAAATTTAGCGTTAAATCAATCATTTATCCGTGGAAAAAACAACGCGATCATCATTGTGTGTTTTTCTTATTCTAGATGTACTTCTAAAGAGAAAACATATCAATAATTTGAATGTCAATAATCAAAAATGTAGTTCTAGTATTTTATTGAAATGATTCAGCTTCTTTTATTTTAAATTCAGAGAAAAATTAGGTAATTAAGAGGTTTTGTCACTGCTATAAAGATTCAGTGATGGGAAGACATGACATCTAGACATTACTTATGGTGCAAAGACAAATCAACTTTAGTTCGATGAAGAATGTAATGTTACTAAGAAGCTACAATTTTGGACAAAACTCGTTGGGACAGCCCCGTTCCCCCGTTCAATGTTGGTGAAATGAGTGGAAAATGATACTTGCTTTCCATATTTATGTATTTCCCAGCGAAATATTTGGACAACATTAAAAGGGGACGGAGGAAGGGGAACGAGGGGGACGGGGAGTGACTTGGACAATAGCTGTACATGAAAATTCAAAATAACATGCAAACTTTCCCGTAAGTGTACCAATAGTTTTTCCAAGATTGTCTGAGTAAAAATTCAGTGAAAATATCGTAAATGTCAATTAAAAAAAAGTTTTATGTCATGATATTTGTCGAAAAACAAACAATCAGTTGGTTCGAGAATTTAGGACAATACAATAAAAAGGCATTAACTCCGTTTGTACTGTGCTATATTAAGTAGATAACAAACATGTGCTTCATTCTTTATTTCGGCAAAAAAAAAAAACCTTGGTGTTTGCCACTCATTTTTTTAGAATGTCTGAATGCTTTTTTCTTTACCACTGCATTCTTCTGCACATTTGGGATTACAGGCGGAATGTTGGCAGTCAGGGGTGGGAGATGAGGCGGTAGGGGGTGGAAGCGAATTGGATGAGATAGAGACTGAAATGATGGCAGTTAGGGGTGGGAGATGAGGCGGTAGGGGGTGGAAGCGAATTGGATGAGATAGAGACTGAAATGATGGCAGTTAGGGGTGGGAGATGAGGCGGTAGGGGGTGGAAGAGAATTGGATGAGATAGAGATTGAATTGATGGCAGTTAGGTGTGGGAGATGAGGCGGTAGGGGGTGAAAGAGAATTGGATGAGATAGAGACTGAAATGATGGCAGTCAGGGGTGGGAGATGAGG
>JAIGNY010001424.1:7500-14389 GCA_020152595.1 Chiridota heheva | reverse complement strand
AATAAAACAATTTTCGATAATAAACCATTTGACATAGCGACCTCATTTTATATTATAATGCCATACGATAGAGCGCCATTAAAAACACAAAGTTAGAAAATATGACGTGAACACTTGGATGGGAAGGTATCATGACGAACGGAATTTCCCTGCTGGTCCCGTCCGCCAAAATATATTGAACAAAATTAGGCAACACTAACTTATTTCTTACCGTGATTTATAGCAAAACACCACAAGTGACAGAGCCGGCCACAAAGTTGGATAATTAGGGTCATAGAAATTTCAAAATAAACATCTCATGGCATACAAATTTAATACCGTTAGATAGATATTAGCGAGAGCGTTCCAATGGTATTTGTTTCTGTGAAAAATCTGAATTTTTCTTTTCGAAAGTTAGCTTGATTTTCTGTAGGCCATACCGTTAGATAGATATTAGCGAGAGCTTTCCAATGGTATTTGTTTCGAAAATCGGATTTTCTTTTTCGAAAGTTAGCTTGATTTTCTGTAGGCCCCCTTGCTACTGACAGTAAATAAAACAATTCTCGACAATAAACCATTTGACATAGCGACTCATTTTATATTATAATGCTATACGATAGAGCGCCATTAAAAATACAAAAGTTAGAAAACATGACGAAACACTTTGATGGGAAGGTATCATGACGAACGGAATTTCCGCCGGTCCCGTCCGCCAAAATATTGGAACAAAATTAGTCAACACTAACTTATTTCTTACCGTGTTTTATAGCAACACCTACAAGCGACAGAGCTGGCCACAAAAAGTTGACAATTAGGTTCATAGAAATTTCAAATAAACATCTCATGCATACAAATTTAATACCGTTAGATAGATATTAGCGAGAGCGTTCCAATGGTATTTGTTTCGTGAAAATCGGATTTTCTTTTCGAAAGTTAGCTTGATTTTCTGTAGGCCCCCTTGCTACTGACAGTAAATAAAACAATTATCGACAATAAACCATTTGACATAGCGACCTCATTTTATATTATAATGCTATACGATAGAGCGCCATTAAAAATACAAAAGTTAGAAACATGACGTGAACACTTTGATGGGAAGGTATCATGACGAACGGAATTTCCGCCGGTCCTGTCCGCCAAAATATTGAACAAATTAGTAACACTCAACTTATTTCTTACCGTGTTTTATAGCAACACCCACAAGCGACAGAGCCGGCCACAAAAAGTTGACAATTAGGGTTCATAGAAATTTCAAATAAACATCTCATGCATACAAATTTAATACCGTTAGATAGATATTAGCGAGAGCGTTCCAATGGTATTTGTTTCGTGAAAATCGGATTTTCTTTTCGAAAGTTAGCTTGATTTTCTGTAGGCCCCCTTGCTACTGACAGTAAATAAAACAATTCTCGACAATAAACCATTTGACATAGCGACCTCATTTTATATTATAATGCTATAACGATAGAGCGCCATTAAAAATACAAAAGTTAGAAAACATGACGTGAACACTTTGGATGGGAAGGTATCTTGACGAACGGAATTTTAGCCGGTCCCGTCGCCAAAATATTGGAACAAAATTAATCAACACTCAACTTATTTCTTACCGTGTTTTATAGCAAACACCCACAAGCGACAGAGCCGGCCACAAAAAGTTGACAATTAGGGTTCATAGAAATTTCAAATAAACATCTCATGCATACAAATTTGATACCGTTAGATAGATATTAGCGAGAGCGTTCCAATGGTATTTGTTTCGTGAAAATCGGATTTTCTTTTCGAAACTTAGCTTGATTTTCTGTAGGCCCCCTTGCTACTGACAGTAAATAAAACAATTCTCCACAATAAACCATTTGACATAGCGACCTCATTTTATTATATTATAATGCTATACGATAGAGCGCCATTAAAAAAAAAAAAAAGTTAGAAAACATGACGTGAAAACTTTGGATGGGAAGGTATCATGACGAACGGAATTTTAGCCGGTTCCGTCGGCCAAAATATTGGAACAAAATTAATCAACATTCAACTAATTTCTTACCGTGTTTTATAGCAAACACCCACAAGCGACAGTGCCGGCCACAAAAAGTTGACAATTAGGGTTCATAGAAATTTCAAATAAACATCTCATGCATACAAATTTAATACCGTTAGATAGATATTAGCGAGAGCGTTCCAATGGTATTTGTTTCGTGAAAATCGGATTTTCTTTTCGAAAGTTAGCTTGATTTTCTGTAGGCCCCCTTGCTACTGACAGTAAATAAAACAATTCTCCACAATAAACCATTTGACATAGCGACCTCATTTTATATTATAATGCTATACGATAGAGCGCCATTAAAAAAAAAAAAAGTTAGAAAACATGACGTGAAAACTTTGGATGGGAAGGTATCATGACGAACGGAATTTTAGCCGGTTCCGTCGGCCAAAATATTGGAACAAAATTAATCAACATTCAACTAATTTCTTACCGTGTTTTATAGCAAACACCCACAAGCGACAGAGCCGGCCACAAAAAGTTGACAATTAGGGTTCATAGAAATTTCAAATAAACATCTCATGCATACAAATTTAATACCGTTAGATAGATATTAGCGAGAGCGTTCCAATGGTATTTGTTTCGTGAAAATCGGATTTTCTTTTCGAAACTTAGCTTGATTTTCTGTAGGCCCCCTTGCTACTGACAGTAAATAAAACAATTCTCCACAAAACCATTTGACATAGCGACCTCATTTTATATTATAATGCTATACGATAGAGCGCCATTAAAAATACAAAAGTTAGAAAACATGACGTGAACACTTTGGATGGGAAGGTATCATGACGAACGGAATTTCCGCCGGTCCCGTCCGCCAAAATATTGGAACAAAATTAATCAACACTCAACTTATTTCTTACCGTGTTTTATAGCAAACACCCACAAGCGACAGAGCCGGCCACAAAAGTTGACAATTAGGGTTCATAGAAATTTCAAATAAACATCTCATGCATACAAATTTAATACCGTTAGATAGATATTAGCGAGAGCGTTCCAATGGTATTTGTTTCGTGAAAATCGGATTTTCTTTTCGAAAGTTAGCTTGATTTTCTGTAGGCCCCCTTGCTACTGACAGTAAATAAAACAATTCTCGACAATAAACCATTTGACATAGCGACCTCATTTTATATTATAATGCTATACGATAGAGCGCCATTAAAAAATACAAAAGTTAGAAAACATGACTTTGGATGGGAAGGTATCATGACGAACGGAATTTCCGCCGGTTCCGTCCGCCAAAATATTGGAACAAAATTAGTCAACACTCTAACTATTTTTCTTACCGTGTTTTAACACACGCAAGCGGGAGAGCCGGCCACCAAATCATGTTGTATCTGATGCATTTTAATTTTTGGGTGTCATACTCGCAAAACCATCGGAAACGTGTAGTCCGTTGACAAAAAAATTGAAAAAAAAAATTGATTTCCTTAATAAAATTTCACTGAAATCATTCAAGCAAGCAGAACAAAAAAAAAAAAATGTTTTGTTCAAAAGGTTCCAAAATTCATCCACAACGGATGAGTCACAACGGATGGGAAGGTGTCCTCCCACCATAATACCCCCACTCTAATCCCCCCATGATTTTTACGTAGTTTGACAAATTTAAGGTATCATGACGAACGGAATTTCCGCCGGTTCCGTCAGGCCAAAATATTGGAACAAAATTAGTCAACACTCTAACTATTTTTCTTACCGTGTTTTAACACACGCAAGCGGGAGAGCCGGCCACCGAATCATGTTGTATCTGATGCATTTTAATTTTTGGGTGTCATACTCGCAAAACCATCGGAAACGTGTAGTCCGTTGACAAAAAATTGAAAAAAAAAAAATTGATTTCCTTAATAAAATTTCACTGAAATCATTCAAGCAAATGTTTTGTTCAAAAGGTTCCAAAATTCATCCACAACGATGAGTCACAACGGATGGGAAGGTATCCTCCCACCATAATATCCCCACTTTAATCCCCATGATTTGTACGTAGTTTGACAAATTTAAGGTATCATGACGAACGGAATTTCCGCCGGTTCCGTCCGCAAAATATTGGAACAAAATTAGTCAACACTCTAACTATTTTTCTTACCGTTTTTAACTTACCGTGTTTAACACATTTTATTTTTGGGTGTCATACTCAAAAACCATCGGAGTGTAGTCCGTTGACAAAAAATTGAAAAAAAAATCAAGTTGAAATCATTCCAAGCAGAAAAAAAAAAAAAAATGTTTTGTTCAAATTCAAAATCATCCACAACGGATGAGTCACAACGGATGGGAAGGTATCCTCCCACCATAATATCCCCACTCTAATCCCCCATGATTTTTACGTAGTTTGACAAATTTAAGGTATCATGACGAACGGAATTTCCGCCGGTTCCGTCCGCCAAAATATTGGAACAAAATTAGTCAACACTCTAACTATTTTTTCTTACCGTGTTTTAACACACGCAAGCGGGAGAGCCGGCCACCAAATCATGTTGTATCTGATGCATTTTATTTTTTGGGTGTCATACTCGCAAAACCATCGGAAACGTGTAGTCCGTTGACAAAAAAATTGAAAAAAAAAAAATTGATTTCCTTAATAAAATTTCACTGAAATCATTCAAGCAAGCAGAAAAAAAAAAAAAAAAATGTTTTGTTCAAAAGGTTCCAAAATTCATCCACAACGGATGAGTCACAACGGATGGGAAGGTATCCTCCCACCATAATACCCCCACTCTAATCCCCCCATGATTTTTACGTAGTTTGACAAATTTAAGGTATCATGACGAACGGAATTTCCGCCGGTTCCGTCGGCCAAAATATTGGAACAAAATTAGTCAACACTCTAACTACTTTTCTTACCGTGTTTTAACACACGCAAGCGGGAGAGCCGGCCACCGAATCATGTTGTATCTGATGCATTTTAATTTTTGGGTGTCATACTCGCAAAACCATCGGAAACGTGTAGTCCGTTGACAAAAAAATTGAAAAAAAAATTGATTTCCTTAATAAAATTTTACTGAAATCATTCAAGCAAGCAGAACAAAAAAAAATAAAAAAATGTTTTGTTCAAAGGTTCCAAAATTCATCCACAACGGATGAGTCACAACGGATGGGAAGGTATCCTCCCACCATAATATCCCCACTCTAATCCCCCATGATTTGTACGTAGTTTGACAAATTTAAGGTATCATGACGAACGGAATTTCCGCCGGTTCCGTCCGGCAAAATATTGGAACAAAATTAGTCAACACTCTAACTATTTTTCTTACCGTGTTTTATAACACACGCAAGCGGGAGAGCCGGCCACCAAATCATGTTGTATCTGATGCATTTTATTTTTTTCGGGTGTCACACTCGCAAAACCATCGGAAACGTGTAGTCTGTTGACAAAAAAAAAAAAAAAAATTGATTTCCTTAATAAAATTTCACTGAAATCGTCCCACAAGCGACAGAGCCGCGGCCACAAAAAAGTTGACAATTAGGGTTCATAGAAATTTCAAATAAACATCTCATGCATACAAATTTAATACCGTTAGATAGATATTAGCGAGAGCGTTCCAATGGTATTTGTTTCGTGAAAATCGGATTTTCTTTTCGAAAGTTAGCTTGATTTTCTGTAGGCCCCCTTGCTACTGACAGTAAATAAAACAATTCTCGACAATAAACCATTTGACATAGCGACCTCATTTTATATTATAATGCTATACGATAGAGCGCCATTAAAAATACAAAAGTTAGAAAACATGACGTGAACACTTTGGATGGGAAGGTATCTTGACGAACGGAATTTCCGCCGGTTCCGTCCGCCAAAATATTGGAACAAAATTAATCAACACTCAACTTATTTCTTACCGTGTTTTATAGCAAACACCCACAAGCGACAGAGCCGGCCACAAAAAGTTGACAATTAGGGTTCATAGAAATTTCAAATAAACATCTCATGCATACAAATTTGATACCGTTAGATAGATATTAGCGAGAGCGTTCCAATGGTATTTGTTTCGTGAAAATCGGATTTTCTTTTTCGAAACTTAGCTTGATTTTCTGTAGGCCCCCTTGCTACTGACAGTAAATAAAACAATTCTCGACAATAAACCATTTGACATAGCGACCTCATTTTATATTATAATGCTATACGATAGAGCGCCATTAAAAAAAAAAAAAAGTTAGAAAACATGACGTGAACAACTTTGGATGGAAGGTATCATGACGAACGGAATTTTAGCCGGTCCCGTCCGCCAAAATATTGGAACAAAATTAATCAACACTCAACTTATTTCTTACCGTGTTTTATAGCAAACACCCAAAGCGACAGAGCCGGCCACAAAAGTTGACAATTAGGGTTCATAGAAATTTCAAATAAACATCTCATGCATACAAATTTAATACCGTTAGATAGATATTAGCGAGAGCGTTCCAATGGTATTTGTTTCGTGAAAATCGGATTTTCTTTTCGAAACTTAGCTTGATTTTCTGTAGGCCCCCTTGCTACTGACAGTAAATAAAACAATTCTCGACAATAAACCATTTGACATAGCGACCTCATTTTATATTATAATGCTATACGATAGAGCGCCATTAAAAAAAACAAAAGTTAGAAAACATGACGTGAACACTTTGGATGGGAAGGTATCATGACGAACGGAATTTCCGCCGGTCCCGTCCGCCAAAATATTGGAACAAAATTAGTCAACACTCAACTTATTTCTTACCGTGTTTTATAGCAAACACCCACAAGCGACAGAGCCGGCCACAAAAGTTGACAATTAGGGTTCATAGAAATTTCAAATAAACATCTCATGCATACAAATTTAATACCGTTAGATAGATATTAGCGAGAGCGTTCCAATGGTATTTGTTTCGTGAAAATCGGATTTTCTTTTCGAAAGTTAGCTT
>JAIGNY010001423.1:15000-22500 GCA_020152595.1 Chiridota heheva | reverse complement strand
GACATAAGCACAAGAACACAAGGGATTATCTACAGACATCTTTATACCAGAGGTATTTATATTGACCAAACTATCCGCTGTACGGCGGATTTCTGAAGGCTTAATCTTCCTGTGTCAAAAACCACAACCATTTAGCTGATTCAATGTAAGCATCTATTGTTACCCACCTTCATCACACAGGTGCAGTGTATATGCTTGCCTTATTAGTTCAGGATGATGGATCAGAAAGCTTACTTGAATAGGCTGATCAACGACACTTTGCTGTTTAAAACCGTTAGTGCTAAGTGATTTGTATGGAGTGAGAATGCATAACTACCTTTATTTGATGCAGTTTTCTTGTAGAAATGTTTTCAACACAGAGCCTAACGGCCTTGACTCCATTTCTGCCTAAAAGTACATCGTGTCACTAAATAGTGTACCTATCGTTAACTACACTTAAACGGATGGTTAAAATAACAATAAAAGGACAACTTGATTACGACTGTTTCTTCGCCAGAAGTAATGGAGTTGGAATATCTATTTTTCATTTGTTTTTAGATTACCGAACTACCTTTTGAACATTAACTAAATTGACCAAAAAACCTTCTTAACAACAAATTTGAATTCATTGTCTACAAACACCTATGAAAAATATATTAACAAAGTTTTTGCTCATATACGGGAGAAGACACATTAATTTTATTTTCTGGCAGTGATTTAGAATCTGGGTTAAGACATCCTAAACATAAGCAATCTGAGAAAAAAACCAGCTGTGCGGATTATTTTGAGGTTTTTTGGTACTAACAACCAGATTACATTTCCTCACACGTTGTTTCCCTTGCCTGTGTTTATTATCAACACCATGATTTTTTTTTCCTTTTTCAATAAGCTCTAAAATAAAATTGTAATTTAGCATTGACAAAGAACCGTTATCTTTTATCAAATATTACTGGTACAACCAATATAATCTGTGTTCAAAACACCATATATGGAAACTCCATGGAAACGTACAATTTTTGCCTATTTTGGATTGGTATAGATTGTTCATGTGTCAAATCTCTTCATTAAAAGTGCCTCTGATTTTCATTATTTACGTTAAACCTACCTAAATTTTATTTTACTTTCAAATATCGGGAAAATGAAACACCATTGAATCAAACATTAAAAAGTGCCCTTTTTAGAGAGGAAATATTTCTGAGGTAAATGAAGTGCCCTTTTTCAGAGGGAAAAGTGCCCTTTCGAAGAGGACAAACTTTGTTCTTGAAGACTGTGTATCTGATCATAACTGTGTATCTGACAATTCAAAATTGTGAATTTCAAACGCTTCGCGCGAATACACTATTATATATTTTCTCTAACAGCTGAACAACCCCCATGTAAGTCTTTAAGATAGGTCCATTCTGTACTATTTAGACCCGGGCAACTGTCATATCAGTTTTTTAAGCTAGGTTCATTCTGTGCTATTTGGACCCGGGCAACTGTCATAACATAAACTGATATGCCCTCCCCCATGTTTTTTGTCAAGTTTAAAGGTACACTAGATGGAAAGGTAAGGCCTTTAATTTGTAGGGGATCTCCCTAAAATCAAAGGCTTATCTAGCACGCAACGGTATAACAATTTTCTAGTTAATATGAATATTCAAGTATCAATTGCCTTCACGTCGTCTATGAGCTATGAATTCATGAGGTTTATCGATCATTTTTAGATGAAATATCTGTGAAATTAGAACAAACGAGCGCCCTTAATTTTTGATCGAGTACTCCTTTAACAGGTGCCCTCTATACATTGATAAGAAAATCATAATTTAAATATTAGATTATAATTAATTAAAGATTAATGTTGAGGTGGCATGTTTATATGCGTATTTAATGCACGGGCAAAGGACTTTGGCCCAGCGACTTTAGGAGGGTTATTTGCAAATGCAAAGAGCTTTGAACCATGCATTAAATACGCATATAAACACGATAAGAAAACATTAATCTATTGTTTAACATGTACAATGCATCAAACACAACACCAAAGAATGGAAAACCAGAACCGTTTCACAGATTTGTCGCTTTGTTAAGAAATTCACCTGTTGAAAAATTAATTAAACCAAATACTGAAGGTCGTGCATTATAGGGATATAATGCACGGGTCATGACAATGCAAATGCTCCATAGAAATGCTATAAATTTCCTTATCTGCTCATTACACTGTTATAGCTAATCTGTTTAGTTACAGTGACAAATTGCACCCGTGAGTGGAGCGCCGTTAATTTAAGTTCCGGAAGCGAAAATATACTAAGAGGACCCTTGCCGCTGACTCGTTGAAAAGGCTGGATTTGAATTTGGGCCATCTAGTTTGATTTATACTGATATAATTTTATACTCTAACCTTCCACAGGTCTAAGTGTATAAGGACCCTTTGTTTGCCTCCAAATGTTGTAGTTACTGATAGAAGACAACCATTCTTATCCTTATAGTACCCGTAGTTATTCATGTTCCTTTTGAACAGCGCTTGAATTCAAGCCACAATGCTCTTGCTGCTTGTTGTTTTGGAGACCAAACTGTCAGTCCGGGAGAATCCTGGACTTTTGGTGTAACAAGAAAATACACCAAAACTTGGAGCTTCGTGTTCATTAAGATCCATGAAGGCTACCATTTTAACTTGTGATAACGTTATATCAATGAACTGTTTACAAAGAGAACGGTAGTATTTGTGTAACGTAACGTATGATGCATGTATACGGTATCAGTGATGACTAAGCCAACATAGAATCTTGTGTCAAGAGTGTTTTTCAAATGATCAACGACTGATTAATGAAAGTCTTCTAGTCTCTTATTTTATCGCGAAGTCCACGATGAAATTGAAAAGTCCGCGGTCAAAATCCACATTGACTTAACGTTATCACTATAATTAAAATGGCGGCCTCCATGGATCTTAATGAATACAAAGTTCAAAATTTTGGTGTATTTATTATCACTGCAAAAGTCCAGGATTCTCCACTACTGACTGTTCTTTGAAGTCAGTAGAAATATGTCACGGTGCCTTTTCTGGAAAGTTAAGAAGAATTGTTGTCTTGCATTAGGAAGATTAGAAATGCCAATTAAGCGAGAATGAATCTTCATCATCTTGTTAGGATGCTTACAGGCATGATCTACACCTATGGAAACAAATGCATCTCGCTTTTGGAAACGGAGCAATTTTCATTCTGAAGCTCCTTCCATATTTTGGTTATTTTGTCTGCGTCTCACTCATGTCTGCAATATACCGTCGCCACAGACATTTGTATTTGATTCGATCAAAAACTTGCTTTCAAGTGAAGAGACCAGTCACAATTTCTGGATGCTAAAAGTAACAAGATCGTTTCCACCCGACGCAGGTAATTCATCATCGACTTGAACATGACAGGGAGGACTTTTCAGTTTCCCATGCTTTGAACTTATGAAGGACATCCTCTTCAGTCAGAGCTTGACATAAATGGTCATATACCAGCTGTACACTGTTTGACTGGTTAGACTTATCTGCAAGAGCGTGTAGTACATCTTCTGTAGGTTTAGAACATATTGCTTCAAGATGTGGATTCTTTTGAAGAAATGCTACCTGAAAATTTTATACAATGCCAGGTAAGTGCGGATGACAGTGAGAGCACCTCAATTTTCCTTAATGTAGAAGAACCATAAACATGTGACTCAATCCTTGCATCATCTATGCCTGAGTTTTCTTTTAATGTACCAAGGACCCTCACTGCAACCATAACAGTATTTTTGATTATGTAACACAAGGCTGGTTTGCATATCGCTCAAATAAATGTGAAATTTATGTGAAAATACAATGCATGCCACTCACCTTGCCTAAAACAATATGTCTGAAGTTGATAAAATACTTACCAAATCACTCCCAAAGAGTAAAACTGGATGTTAATTGAAGAGCAAAAATGAATATCAATTTGATACAATGAATATCACTTTCTCACTTGCTCAACGGGATCTATTGTATATGTCTCTGGTCAATCTAGCATGCACATACCATCAACATGTATTAATATTATATATCAGGTCACACGCTCTGTTTGATTGATGGTTGTTATGGTAAATGATAATGTCACAATGCATTGATTGCTAGTTAGTGAAGTTTTCGGTTACGAAAACCTGTTTCGAGTAGAACGTAAGATCGCTCTTTTAATAAATGTACCGCGAAAATAAGGACGAGCTTTAAAACAAAAACTTTAAAAGATCAGAACAGATTTTTCAAATCACATGTCTGCACCAACAATATCTCAAATTTCAATTGTAAACCAAAAATGCAAAATGTTTAGGGAACAAGTTCAAATTCACATTCATTTAATTTCCATAATACTTTTTTGATGTTAGCGGCCATTTTGTTTTTCCGCCAGCTTGGATGACATGAACTTTTTATAAAGGTTAGGAGGTAAAATATGTTTAAATACCCATAAAAATAATAGAATTGCAAGTCAAATTTTCCAATTCTATTTATATAATAATTTTTTGTAATAATTTTTATTTGGCGGCCATTTTGTTTTTTCGCCATGTTGGATGAAATTAATTGATTATAAAAGATGGGAGGTATAAAATATGTTTAAAAACTCATAAAATAACAACATTTCAAAGTCAAATTGCCCAATTCTATTCATATGATCATTTTTGGTATTATTTTATATTTTTAGCAGACATTTTGTTTTTCCACCATTTTGAATGACACGCGGGTACCGGGCAAAATGGAAACATTGAGTTTCGTAATCCTGGTATTATGACCTTTTCAAAAAAAGTATAGGTTTGCTAATCCCCCAAAACTCACAAGAAATACATAGTGAACTTGACTAGAATTCAGCAGATATAAGTTAGGGCAAGATCAAACTTGATCTGGCTCAGATCTAACTTGATTTGAAATTTCAAGATCTAACCTAGATCCAGTATTCCTAATCTGGAAATTTACACCTGACCCAGATCTGAGATTTATAACTGGTAAAACTGAAGAAGATATTTGAAATAATTACTTAAGAGATTGTGCGGTGTTCATTTGCAGATCGATTGACGATGATTTTTGTGTTCGTGGGTGTGTGCGTGTGTGTGTGATGTGATACATCAGCTCAATTACATACACAACGTACCAAATGTATATATTGTATGTAAACAACAATCAATATGGTCTACAATCCAGCCAGTTTTATCGATCGACATTCCATTAGGTTGATGACCTTATAGTAAGAGGGCGTAGCCCTCTCTCTCTCTTTTGGTCAAATAAATAATTATTGACTCAAGCGAGAGTTACACCACACATTTCTCTCCTCCACTGGAAACATATCATGCGTTAAACCCACTTTTGAAGTGAATTTATTTCTAAGGGGAAAATGGGCTGGGGAGGGATGTATTATGCATGTAAAAGAGTATGTCGTTTGAAATGTAATAATCGGAAAAATTAATATAGAGAAGAAGGTAAAAGATACAACACGTTGACACATCAAACTTGTCTTTTTTCTCCTTTTTTTGACAATAGCCAGAAAATAACACGCAGGTTATATGGCGCTAAAAAAACAAACATTATTAATCAAATAATGAATAATTCAAATGAAACATGTTCAAACAAAAGTTATAATTACATCAGCAGTTCAAAGGATCTGGTTTACTTATCTAACACTTATAAGTTTGAGATACAGCGCCTTCTTTTTTCAAAGATTCACTACTTCGGTTGGAGTCTGTCGTTGCGACGAGGAGACGGGATTACCCGTTCCGACTCCGGTCATTTCGGATGCTCATCATCTTTAGAAAGTAATCCTCAGAAGTGTATGCGCGTTTAATCTATAGTACTTCATAATGACGTCGTAAAAATGCATGCACGTCCTCACTGTCACCTTCCACATCCTCTTCAAACCGTGCTGAGATGATATCCATGGGTTGTCCTTGCACTCGGTGTATTATATAGTAGATGCAATAATGACCACAGGCATCGAACGTCGGTGGTTTTGTCGAATCGATGTTTCAAGCCTGTATTAGGAATGACTCCAGCCGTCAAATTTTGAAAATCCATGTGTCCTGCGATATCTATAAAGTAACACTGAGACTGCAGATGTGTGTCTTTGGCTTCTTTGTCATAGTTGAGCAAGGTTTCGTTCGTCGCACGGTAGGGGTATGTCGATGTCGAGTCCCTAAAAGTTTATCGTTGAGGGCCACGTCCACTTATGAAAACATGGAATGGAAGAGTAGATTGACAGGAGCCACCTTTTCGTCGTCTTCGTTGGCGTTACAATGGCTTCCGTCTGAATTGGTGATTTTCATTTTGACTTAAATCTGAGTGCTGTTGATATCCAGATACTTGTTGCTGTGCCAGAGATGATGAAATCGATCGGACCCAAAGACTTCAATCCTCCGAACGGACGATACTCAACGTACTCGCTATCTTCGATCACCATTTGCGTCGGAAATACGCTGAACAATTTTATTTCAGATTTGACACACAGTGTGGAATGGTCGTGAACGAGAGTAATGCTGACAATACGACAGTTAAACAAATAATGAAAACATGTTTACGTGATTGTATTACATATATGTGCGATCAGACAAAGTCAAAATACTACCTGAGGGTGCATAAAGCAATGGATGTTGACGTAAGTAGCTGTTCAAACAAACGTTGCTTAGATATGATATTATGATATCTTTATTTCTCTCTGTGAAGGCTTGAAAACTTTCGACGACGATTTGCACTTCTGACAGTGGCGATCGGCTTTTTTCGTTTATTCCCACTGCCAAGTTGTTTTGTCAGAGCCTTCTTGACACGGTTCATGGTGTGACGTTTCATACGTTGACCTGCCTCCTTCAGGCAAATTTATAACACACAATTGTTTCAACAGTGGCACTTCCTGTTCACCCACGGGATGTGGGGTGATAATGTCTGTGTACACGAAAAATGAGTATATGTTCTGTTTCGTCCATGGTTAGCGTCCGTATTCATGTGGGTCCGACACACCGAGCGTTTGCGTGATCTTGCCGTCCAGTTTCACTTCACAATTTGAACAGGCGCGTATTTTCAGTTGACCGTTGTTATTCACACTGTTAAAACGCAAAATGTCTCCTCGACTAAATGTGTTGTTCTTTCAAACATCATCTGTTCGTTGGAAAACGACTTCAACGGATGTAATTCTACGGGATGCCAGTTTGAGTATGTTGCCAATTCCTTGAAGTAAAATTTGCTGGTTTCGTTGCAGATCTGAAACCATGAATATGGATACGTACACTTGTGGGGACCAACCTTATAGTCCACCAGTTTGTATGACGTGGTGTGGCCCAGTAACCTGCTGTCACCTTGGGGGTCCTGTAGATGAAAATATATGAAGATTCCTATGAATGCAAGCGCATAAACAAATAAATAGGCAGAGCGTGCTTGCTAGTATCACGATACGCTACCATACAATGAAAATGTAATGGTAAATAAGTACAAGGGGCATGTTGGCATACCTAAGCTACCGGTCATGCGAGATATCGCAGGTAAACTAGTGGGATATGCCAGCACTAGCGTTAGCT
>JAIGNY010001423.1:7500-10000 GCA_020152595.1 Chiridota heheva | reverse complement strand
ATAGATATATATATATATATATATATATATATATATATAAATAAATAGATATATATATATATATGTATAAATATATATATAAATATATATATAAATATATATATATAATATATATATAAATATATATATGTATATATATATATAAATATATATATATATATATATATATATATATATTATATATATATATATATATATATATATAAATATAGATATATATATATATATATATATATATATATATATATATATATATATATATATATATATATATATATATATATATATATATATATATATATATATATATATATATATATATATATATATATATATATATATATATATATATATATATATATATATATATATATATATATATATATATATATATATATATATATATATATATATATATATATATATATATATATATATATATATATATACTTCTAACTGCAGTGCTGCTAACTGCAGTGCTTGAATTTCTGATATTGAAAGAAAAACTGGACATAATAGATTGTTTTTGTATGGATTGAACATTATTGGTATTGTGTTGGTAACTAAACCACCATTTCTTTTTGCAAGCGATTCAGCAACTTCTCTGAACAGTGAGTGGTGGGGATCAGTATTAATGTGTATAGCAGGTTTGCTGATTTCTATCGGATTAATTGCAGTCAGATCTCTTGTCCAGAGAGACACGTATGATCCGTACATCGCTATAATGTGCAGTGGTGTTATATGTGTATCTGTAAGTTTATTTTTCGCACCTTTCAGTGGTGCACTGCGGATAGATACATCATCCATCAGCATCATCGCTCTTACAGTGTATGTTTTTTTGACATGTTTTACCATCATTATTGGTAATCTTTGCCTAACAAAAGAAAAGGGTGTAACATTTGCTGTTTTTTCAACTGTTTCCATTGTATTTTCCTATATTTTGCAATCGGTGATTCTTGGTGATGCTCCGGATTTACTTGGTATTATTGGAGCAAGTTTAGTTGTAACTACAGCTGTGATTGTCAGTCTAAAGCAATCATGGATCCCAAATGATAAGTAAAAACCATAAAACTCTGTACTACGGATAACTACATCGAATATTGCTATCACCACTCTTATTGATGCTTACCATGCTTGTCTTATTAATGCTTATCATGCTTGTTATTTTGCACAAGGCAGCAAGGATCCCTGTCGTTAAGTGTCTTCAAACCGAAAAGTGTATAAACATGAATCTATTTCAATCAAGTGTATATCAAGTGTTGTTTCTTGGTGATACACCGGAAGTATTCACTATTATTGGAGCAAGTGTGGTTGTGGCGTCAGTCGTTATTATTAACCTAAAGCAGTTATGGATCAATTCCAAATGAGAAATCAAGATCATCCAAGTATGAAATATGTAAATTAAGGTGAAGAAAGATTAACATTCAAACTTTCATTTTTTAATAAATTGAAAGTAACCGTCATGAAGTGGTGATGAAATAATAATACGTAAAAATGAGCAATTATTCTATATACTAGATACTGTTTCTAACAAATGTGGTTACAAAAATCGTAACCACTGTGTTTTTAGGCGTGATACCAGGGAAATGCGAAGGTTTTCTCGCAATGCCAATGTGGTTTATGGGAGCATACAACAGTTCAAGACAAATGGAAGCATGAAGTACTGTGCTATGCCAACTTACGAACGGTCCGCCAGCTTATTTAACCTGTTAACACAAATCTTGTGATCAATGGGAAGGGAAGGGGGAGGGAACACCCATACATTTGATTTAGTTGACAAAATGTAACGAAATGCATCTAAGCTTATATGTGTTTACTTTTTTTGTGGATAACATGTACCGAAAAATAGGACAACTTGTAATGATTCGCTAAACCTTATATAAACTGTATGAAATATCATTCCTTTGGCAATTCCAACATCTTGAACAGAAAGAGCGGATACAATTTTTCGAAAACTCATAGCACATTTTAATACCGAATTTCACATTATATTTTAAACACGTATGTGTTAAAACTCATGACGTTAAAAGTTTGGTTTATATAGGTTCAATTAATGTTGAACTATTTGAAATGCTAAAATGCAGAATTCGTGTTTTGCATCAGAATTAGATAATTATTATTTTCTTCATTACTCTTTCTGCAGACAATGGATTTAGCAAAAAGACTAGCAACATCCATAACATGTGTTTACCTTTTTAAGGATAACATGTACCGACAAATAGGACAACTTGTAACGAAGAACCACTAAGCCTTATATGAACTGTATGAAATATGATTCCTTCGGCAGTTCGAACATCTTCAGCTGTTGAACAGAAAAAGCGGATAGTATGTTTTGAAAGCTCATAGCTCATTGTAATACTGAATTTCAAGTTCGAGTGTATCTTAAATATCTATGCGTTAAAACTATTGATGTTAAAAGTTTGGTTCTTATGCGTTCAAAGAATATTGAACTATTTGAAATGCAAAAAAGGATCAATACGTCTTCTTAGATAAGAATTTA
>JAIGNY010001423.1:0-2500 GCA_020152595.1 Chiridota heheva | reverse complement strand
CAAGGTTGCTACAGTTTAAATAACAAAAATATTTTTTTCATATAACGCTATTAATAATGTTCGACATTCAATAATCAGGTTATCAACTGATAAACAATTTGTTCCAAACAAGTGCAAGCTTCGTTTTTTCTAGAAACTTTATCCGTACTTTTCTTTTTTGTATATAATACAATGCACGGGTAGCAATTAAGATCCTCGAACTGACAGGTTTATAGGTTCAGATGCTGAACGTAAAGTTTTCACTTTTTTACTGAATACTTCATCTCCACCTGGCATGTCATTTTCTTTCGATGCAGCACTGGTTGTTGCAATCTCATCTGAAGAAAAAAAATTGAAATAGAGATATAAGAGAGTATCAAAATTTGATTGAAATATTTAAATAATGAAACTGACTCAAAATATAAACTATCTTTAATTCTTTTTGAAAAATTTCAAACCCGTCACCAAAAGAAGCATAGAAAATAACTTTGTTTGCTTTTAGTTAAATTCTGTGCGGACAATTTCTTATATGGAACCATCCTTGTTCTACAAATTATATTCTATTTAAATATTTTCATATTCGATGAAACATGCAAAAATTCAGGACTGTTATTGCCCCTGTATGCCTTGGTTTATTTTATATAATTATAAAGCAAATAAATACAACAATTTGAGAATGATTTTTTTTTAATTTTAAAGAAATTCTTCGTCAAAATTTGTTTTTATGTTGTAAGTACTGCATTATTAGAATGATAAAGAATACATGTTTTTATATTGAATATAGTACAGTATATATGACAAAAATAATGTGTTTTATGTACTGAGAAAAACCACAGAAAATTGTACCGCTTTACCATTGAGGTTTAACAGTACTGCGATAATTCCACTTTCAATTAAACCTGAAGCTGTAAAGAATGTAAAAATGTATTGTTCTAACAAGTGTGGTGTGACGTGGACTCAACAAACAAGTCTCCATGTAATGGGCCTATACATTTTTACACTGGGAACCATTTGAAACAAGCTCATGGTAAGTTAAAATAGAAAAAAATGACGGCAACCTTGATAAATGAAAACAGTATTCTCTTCAACTATAGATACAGATTTGCTGTGATTTTCTAACCATCAGGTACACACTTTTGCTCGGTACAAGATACAAAACCTAATTTCACCGAGGTAATGGAAATAAAAAAATCATTTAATTTTGATCGTTAAATGGCAATTTACAAAGTCAATTAAAATACAGAATAATTGCAGTTATAAATCAAATGAATATGAACAATCCAGTGGACGTTTATATTCCCTCTGGAATTTACAAGAAAAATAGGCTTAAATGCAGAATTCAACACATTGTTCAATGAATCCGCTTAACTTAAGGGACAAACACATTCCTTAATTTAATTGGTTTTATGTTGTAGATTTGGAATGTTTTGGTTGTTCAGTCACAATTTAGATACTGATGCACAAGCAGGAGTACAGAAACAGCCTGTATGCCATAGAATGGATTAATACATCCTGGATTGTAATACTATATATATATATATATATATATATATATATATATATATATATATATATATATATATATATATATATATATATATATATATATATATATATATATATATATATATATATATATATATATATATATATATATATATATATATATATATATATATATATATATATATATATATATATATATATATATATATAGACAGATATATGTATATATATATATATATATGTATATGTATATATATGTATATATATATATATATAGACAGATATATGTATATATATATATATATATATATATATGTATATGTATATATATGTATATATATATATATATCTATTTAAATATATATATATATATATATATATATATAAATATATATATATATATATATATATATATATATATATATATATATATATATATGTATATGTATATATATGATTATATATATATATATATATATATATATATATATATATATATATATATATATATATATATATATATATATATAAATATATATATATATATATATATATATATATATATATATATATATATAAATATATATATATAGAGAGAGAGAAAAAATATATATATAGAGAGAAATATATATATATATATATATATATATATATATATATATATTAATATATATATATAAATAAATATATATATACATATATATATATATATATATATATATATATATATATATATATATATATATATATATATATATATATATATATATATTTATATATATATATATATATATAAATATATATATATATATATATATATATATATATATATATATATATATATATATATATATATATATATGTATATATATATATATATATATATATATATATATATATATATATATATATATATATATATATATATATATATATATATATATATATATATATATATATATATATATATATATATATATATATATGTATATATATATATATATATATATAATAT
>JAIGNY010001422.1:0-27014 GCA_020152595.1 Chiridota heheva | reverse complement strand
GGAATCTGGCTCTTCAAATCATTTTATTAGACCTTCATTATTGGGAGACCAAAATGGTACTTGGCACTCCAATAAATTATTGGAGGGGCCTTGGCCCCTCTGGCCCCTAGTTCCAATGCCACTGCATGGTAAACAGTGACAAGACTAACTTGGAAGGGAACAGAACCACATTATCATTCGTCAATGTCAGTATCAAGTCTATAGTCTGGCTTTCACACTACCATGAAGTTGAGGAAAGTATTCTCTGTAGTAATGTAATAGCAATACCCCTTAACATCTGAGTACAGACAGTTAGCAACAACTTGAACTTTAATTTGGAACACAATATGCAAAATAGCAAAAGGTGTTATCAGAATTGGTTAAAAATTAACCAGTGTACAGAATTGTTTATTTCAAGGCTTTATCATAGTAAGTTATTTTTGCAACTTTTGATCCATTGCTTTGATCAGTCATATCTCAGAAACTACAGGTGCTTTTGACATAATTTGAAGACAACTCTCTTCAGTTTGTTTGTTTGTTTGATGAGGTCTTAATGGTACCACGACAACGAAGGTCAAATTGTGCCTGAGAGGTCAGATCATTTTAGAGTTAGTAAGGAAAGAGACCAGGGGAAGAATGAGAGAAATTCAAGAACAAAAGCGAGAAAGCTGTGATCGAGAGAGGAGGTGCATGGGTAAAACTAAAAACAAAGTAGAGAGGGGGTGGAAGAGGAGAATTAAATATGGTTGTAGAGGGATGCATGTTGAAGGAAGGAGACTATTTTATCTGGAGGATTTTTTTGGAAGAACTCAGCAATTGAGTTGTGGGGAGCGAGAGAAGCTCTGGGAAGGTTGTACAGGGTGCAAGCAAGGAGAACGTGTTGGATTGTGAGGATGCAGTGGCAATTGTTACAGAGGGGTTGGGGGGAACGAATAAAGAGGAGTGAGTGAGGTGGGTGTGACCAATTCTAAGATGGGTAATATGAACGTTGTCGATACGAGAAAGGTTGTTGATGGTGGATTTGATCGGGATTGTGGGCTGGATAACATGGAGTTTGTTATCAATTTGGAAGTTCCATAAGGTTTGCCAGCGGTCACGAACAAGAGAAGCGATAAGCGGTTTGATGTCAGAGAGGGTTTTGGGAAAAGGGGAAGGGAGGAGGTTAAGGGCAAGATTAGCGGCTGTATCAGCCCTGTCATTGCCAGGGATGCCAACATGGCTGGGTATCCAGAAGAAAAGAACACTTTTCCTGCAGAGGGTGGGAGAAAAGAGTTTCCGGAGGAGGAGGTGGCAGGTGAGGTTATCCCATTTAAGATTGAGTAATGAAGTAAGAACAGCCTTTGAGTCAGAGAAAATGGCAAAGTGACTAAGAGGAGAGTACTCAATAAAGTTGAGGGCGAGGAGAATGGCCTTAGCCTCGGCTGAAAAGATGGATGAGTGGTCAGGAAGTCTGCTACTGAGGGTGATGTCTTGGATGATGGCAGCAGCAGCTGTCTTGTTGCCTTCCTTGGAGCCATCAGTATAGATGGAGGTGTAATTTGAGAGTTGGTCTTTGATTTGGTTGTGGAGATTGATGAAGAGATATGGGTGAGTTTGAGTTTTGTTATAAGTGGAGAGGTCTAGGTGGACAGAAGGAAGGGGGGTGGCCCAAGGCGGAAAAGTGGGCCAGGAATAGGTGCCGAGTGGCGGGGTTGATGCCAAGTTGAAAGAGGTCTGATTTAATGCGTAAGCTGAAGGGGGCGATAGGGTTTTAGTCCTATCAAAGAGGAGGAGAAATTGGGGTACCTAATGAGGTTGTAAACAGGGTTCTGGGTGTTGGTGAGGACTCTAAAAGCATAGGAGAGGCTAAGCTTTTTACATCTAAGTAGAAAGGGGGTTCGTTGGCTTCAACATGAAGGCTAGTGATTGGGGAGGTCCTGTAGGCTCCTAGACAAAGCCTGAGGGCTTCATTTTGGATGGTGTTAATGTGGTTGAGGTATGAGTTGTGAGCGACACAGTAAACAATATTGCCATAGTCAAGCTTGGCACGAATGGTGAGCCTGAAAATTTTGAGGAGAGCATAGCGGTTCGCTCCCCAAGTAGTGTTGGAGAGCAGTCGGAGGAGGTTGAGGAGCTATTGCATTTTAGTTTCAGGTTGGTGATGTGTGGCTTGTAGGTGAGCTTGGGGTCTAGAGTTAGACCAAGGAACTTTGTGTTTTCAACTTTAGGGATGCGATTCCCATTGAGCACAAAGTTCGGGTTGGGGTGGAGGTTGTTGAAATGACAAAAGTGCATGCAGACTGTCTTGTCTTTGGAGAATCTAAAACCGTTATTGTTGCTCCAGACTTGCAGCTGATTGAGGCTGGTTTGGAGCTTATTTTCAACAATAGGAAAGCTAGGGGAGGAGTAGAAGATGGTGAAGTCATCCACGTAGAGGGTACGTTTGATGCTGGGGCCAAGGTCATTCCCGATGTCATTAATGCTCAGGTTGAAGAGAGTGGGGAGAGGATGCTGCCTTGGGGGACGCCCTCTTCTTGGGGGTACGGCTTGGAGAGGGTGTGGCCAATACGAACTTGGAACTGCCTGGGTGAGAGGAAGTTTTGAATAAAGATGGGGAGGTGGCCTCTGAGGCCAATGGTGTGAAGTTTCCGGGTAATGCCGTATTTCCAAGTAGTGTCGAAAGCTTTCTCGAGGTCAAAAAATATGGCGATGAGGTGTTCCTTTTTTGCAAAGGATTCCCGGATAGCGGTGTCGAGCGTAATTAACTGGTCTAGGGTATTGCGACGTTTTCGGAAGCCGCTTTGGTGAGGAGAGAGGATTCTGTTGGTCTCGAGGAACCAGTTTAGTCTCTGATTAATGATCTTTTCCATAATTTTACAGAGACAGCAAGTAAGGGCGATGGGTCGGTAGCTGGTGGGGTCGGTGCTATCCTTCCCCGGTTTAAGGATGGGGATGACAATAGCTGTCCTCCAGATAGGGGGAAAGGAGTGTGAGGACCAAATGTGGTTGAAGATGGTGAGTATAGTGGTGGCCTTGATGGGGAGGTGTTTCAGAAACTGATAGGGGATGTTATCTGGGCCCTTGGAGGTGCAGCCAGCGTCGCTGATGGCTTGGTTTAATTCAGAAAGGGTGAGAGGGGTGTTGTAGCTTTCGGAGTTGTCAGAGGGAAAAGTGATTCTCCGGGCTTCATCGCAAGCTTTTTTGATTTTGAAAGCATTGGAGTAGTTGGTCGAGGACGAGATGTTGCTGAAAGAGGCGGCGAGGTGGTCAACGATGTCTTTTTTTGCGGTGAGAAGGTCTCCATTCCAAGAGAGATGGGAGATGGAAGATTTGCCTACTCTGCCGTGGAAGCTGTTAACCATTCTCCAAATCTTCTTAGTGGGGTGTTGGTGGTGAGAGAAGAGATAAAGTTGTTCCAAGTGTTGGTTTTACTGTCCTTGATAGTGCGTCTGGCCTTGGCACGGCTGATGCGAAAGAGGTTAAGGTTATGGGTGGTCAGGTTAGTTTTAAAGTTCCTGAGGGCTCTTTTCCTGTTCTTGATGGCGGTTTTGCAGTCATCTGAGAACCAGGGGTTGGGGATGATTTGGGGTTTGGAGGTTTTGGGAATTGAGCAGGTGGCGATGTTGATAAGGATATTACTGAAGTTAGACATGGGATCCTCATTCTCGAGAAGATGGGGGGGGAGAGTGTGAGTCACAGAGGGTTTCAAAAGGGACCAGTCAGCCTTGTCGAGGTTCCAATTGGGGTGTGCTCAGTGGGGATTTGAAGATTGGAGTGTATAAGAAGAGGGTAATGATCACTACCACAGAGGTCAGCAGTGACTCTCCAACTAAAATCAGGGAGGAGGTTAGGGAACAGATAGACAGGTCAATACAGGTGAGAGAGCCTGTGGCAGGATGAAGGTAGGTCGGGGAGTTAGTGTTCAGTAAGGACAGGCTGTGCTGACGGAGAGCGTTTTCGATGAACTTGCCTCTAGGGGTGGTGGTATTAGAGCCCCACAGAGGGTTGTGAGCGTTGAAGTCACCAAGAAGGATGAAGGGGGTGGGAAGCTGAGAGATGAGGTTGTTAAGGCTGGTTGGTTGAATGTTGGTGTTGGGAGGAGATAGATATTGCAGAGAGTGAAAGTTTTGTGGAGGGAGATAGAAATACAGATGGCCTGAAGGTCGGTGTGCACACGAACAGGGCTGTGTGGGATATCGTGTCTAACGAGAATGGAGACGCCACCACAGGCCCTGTCAGCATCCACTTGATGTTTGTGATAGCAAGCAAAGTTGTTAAGGAGTAATGGTCGGTGGTTTTCAAGAAAGTTTCTTGTAGGCAGAAGACGACCGGGTTGAAGGTGGAGGCCAGAAGGTCGATTTCTTCAGAATTGGCCTTAAGGCTCCTAATGTTCCATTGTATGATGTTGTGGGTGTTATTGTAATTGTTTGTGGTGTATGCCATAAAGGAGGCGGGGGGTTATCTGGAGGAAGATCTGCTGGGTCTGAGTTCGCTTGTTTTTTCTTTGGATCTGTTTCTTTGGGAGCGATTGTTTTTGAAAATTGGACGAGAAGTATGATCGGTGTGTTCGGTAATCGAACAATCCATACTCTCTTCAGTGTGGGTTTGGGAGGTGGGTTGTTTGTTGATTGGTTGTTTGTTGATTGGTTGTTTGTTGATTGGTTGTTTGTTGATTGGTTGTTTTTTTGGTTGTTTTTGTTGTTTGTTGGTTGATTTGTTGGTTTGTTGGTTGTTTGCTTGGCTGGTTTTAGCTTGATGTATGAAGGTATTAGTGGAGTTGGTGTAGGGGCGGTAGGGGCTTTAGAGTAGGAAGGGGTTGAGGAGAGAAGTGGTGGTGGAGGTGGTGTGGGTATTGGGTGTGATTGGGTTGTTGGAAATGGTGATGGGCTTAGGACTAGGTAAGAAGAGCCAGGTGAGGTCGGTTTGGGTATGGGAGTTAGTTTTTGTTGTGTTAGTTGTGTTTGGGGGGGCGGAATTAGAGTTAGAGGAGACTACGTTTGAGTAGGAAGGCTTGGAGTTAAGGGAAGCGAGGAATTGTTTCCTGGCCTCAGGGTAGGTTATGTTGGGGTTAAGGGTTTTAAGTTTTGTTATTTGTTTTTCCTGAAGCCAGTTGGGACAGTCTTTCGAGAAAGAGGGATGGTTTGCTGGGTGTTTACCGTCACAATTTGTGCAGAGTTGGGGGTTGGTGCAGGTGTTGTCATGGTCCGGGGCTCCGCAGTTACCACAGCGCGCTTGGCTGTGGCAGGAGTTTTTCCCGTGGCCATACCTCTGACAATTATAGCAACGTAAAGGGTTAGGAATGTAAGGGGCGACCTGGATTCTCAGGTAGCCGGCAATGATGTGGGAGGGGAGAGTTGGTGTTGCGAAGGTGAGAAATATGGTGTTGGTGGGAGTTTCGGCTCCGTCTCTCTTTAGAACGAGACAACGGGCTTCGGTTACATGTTGGTTAGCTAGTTCTTCTTGGAGGTCGTCATCGGTCATGTACGCAAGATCGCGGGTGCGTATGACGCCTTTGCTGGAGTTTAGGGAACGATGGGGGGTGACTGTGATGTCGATACCAGAGTTGGATAGGGTTTTGGTGGAAAGGAGGGTGGTGGCTTGTGTGTCCCTGGTGCAGTGCACCAGGAGATCACCGGATCTAAGGGTAGAGACTTTGGGAGGGTACCGACAAGGCCAAAGAGGGCTTTATGGATGAGGAAAGGAGAAACTTTTTTAAAGCTTTCCTGCTTGTTGGTGGCATGGATTATAAGGATTTTTGGGATTGGGGTTGCAGAATGGTCAATGATGGTAGCAGGTGGGTCACGGGGAGGGAAGGGGGGTCAAGGTCAAGGTCACTGCATAGGCGCTTTGTCATTATGAAAGAAAAAACCAAGGGCCGAGAGACCCGAGGCAGCTAGAAAAAAATCGCGGAACCACTATATGGGGACCGCTGTATTAGTAACGAAGGGCGTGAAAAGTCGGGACAGAATGAGAGAAAATATAATAGAAAAAAAGAAAAGAAACGATCTCACTGAGGATAAAAACCCATCCACCGAAAAGAAAATCCGAAAATGAAGTTATAAAACAAAATGGTGCAAATTGGAGAGAAAATGGAGCGAAAATAGTTTAAGAGAATAGAAGCAGTTGTCACGTCGCTCTCGTACACACTTTTCATAATTGAAAGCTCCCTTTGGTACATATAAGATCTACCTGTCCATATACCTTTAATTCCTACTTATTCCAAAACACCATGAGCCACAAATATCCAACCTTGGATATTTGACTCTGATAGATTTGGTGCTGTATGCACCCAACATTCATCAATGAACCTCCCCTCCCCCTCACACACACACACACACACCTACACACACACACACACAAAATGCTATTCATTGTTTGTTGGCATTGGATTATAATATGTATATCTAAAAAGATGTTCATATTTTGCCCCCAATCATGCTTTGCCCCTCCGACTAAAATCTCTTAAAGCCCCTGATGATAAATGAGATCACATATGTGTGTGAAGGGGTTCAATCATTTTTGAGGATGATTGCTTTAGGTGCTGTGCAGTGGTATAACCAGGGGTTCGATCTACTTCCAAATTGAATTTTGTCCCCAAATTGTAGTTCACATTCCCAAGTTCTATAGCTGGCTACAGTGTATATCACAGTGGCAGTGTCACAGCTGGTACAGTGTATATCACAGTGGCAGTGTCACAGTGTGTATATCACAGTGGTGCAGTGTCACAGCTGTGTCACAGCTGGCTACAGTGTATATCACAGTGGCAGTGTCTGGCTGGCTACAGTGTATATCACAGTGGCAGTGTCACAGCTGGCTACAGTGGTGGCAGTGTCACAGCTGGCTGTATATCACAGTGTAGTGTCACAGCTGGCTACAGTGTATATCACAGTGGCAGTGTCACAGCTGGCTAGTGTATATCACAGTGGCAGTGTCACAGCTGGCTACAGTGTATATCACACAGCTGGCTACAGTGTATATCACAGTGGCAGTGTCACAGCTGGCTACAGTGTATATCACAGTGGCAGTGTCACAGCTGGCTGGCTACAGTGTATATCACAGTGGCAGTGTCACAGCTGGTACAGTGTATATCACAGTGGCAGTGTCACAGCTGGCTACAGTGTATATCACAGTGGCAGTGTCACAGCTGGTACAGTGTATATCACAGTGGCAGTGTCACAGCACACATATATTTCCCATTTAAAAGACTGATCAGCTTAATCTTAGAATTCTCTGCAAAACTGGAGACTATTACATGTAGAGAGACCGTCAAGCTCTGAAATATTTGTTCTTGGTTAGTCAGTATTTTCAGAATGTATCATATTATTGCAACTTTCTGTTTGGCAAATTACTCACTGGAGCAAGAGTCGTAATAAGACAGAACCTTGGTGTATGGGACACTCTCTGGCCCTGTTTCTGAATTATTTGCGGTGGGGTATGATTGCTTTTATTGCCCTGCGGTGGTGAGTCAAAGGGTCCTACCCCCAAATTGAATTTTGCCCCCAAATATCAATTTTTAGTCCAAATTTCTAGGCCTGATCAGCTAACTTAAGTCTGAGTCTATGCAAAGCTGGAAAACTATGCTTAGAGAAATAGACTGTAAAGCTTTGAAGTGAAAATTTGTTTGGTTTGTCAGTATTTGAGAATTGAATAATTGCAACTTTCTACTTTTCTTCTATTCAAGAGAATGGCACATTACTCATTGGAGCAAGAGTTGTGATAAGACAGGAGCATGAGAACCTTGGTGTATGGCACTATGATTCCTTCAAGTCTGATGAGCTGGATGTCTTATCAGCAGATGAAAGCAGTAAGTGTTTATTTATGTTTTAGGTTTTCATTATGAAATCTCTTGTGAATCTGTGCCTTAGAGAATGCAAGAGTAAGACTAGTCCACTCAGAAAGAGAGCTTATTTCTTTGTTAATACTTGAGGAGTAGCTTGAGGTTATTGCTAAGGCAATGTAATATTTTAAAGGTCTATGGACATACATAATAATATTTATGTTCAAAGTACCACACACCAACAAGAGCCTGAATTAAGTTCTTAATTTTAATAATCTCTGAGTTTTGAAAATAGTACGGGTAGTTTTCAAGTTATGAGTACCGGTAATAAAATTTTGAATTTTGAACAGTGTTTGATATATTGCAAAAATGTGATGAACAAGAAATCCCTTTATTCAAATTATTTTCCCCTTTTTGAAAGAGAAATGGCAGAGGGTAAAAAACAATGGATTTACACAAGTAAATAGAGACTATGTTCATACAGTACATCACGAGAGTAACACAAAAATGTGCATATTTGCATAATAAATCCAAAAGCTGTAATATGGCCAATTTTTAACCGACTTTGATGAATTTTTCTTCATGTTGTTTTAGTTTTTTTAGTTCAATTTAGCTAATATTGCCTTTACCTGTCCATATACGAGTACAAATATTTTTCTTTCATGTTGTATGATTACTGTATATCTGAGTAGCATTTCATCAATATTGGGTGATTGCACATCAGATGTGCTTGTATGCATTATATCAAAGCCAGGCTGCATAAACCTAAAGCCAACCAATCAACTATAGGATATAGGTCTTGGTCTAGAGTATTATGCAAGCATGATCTTTGCCTTCAGCTCTAAGCTACATCATTTTTTATCTTTCTTCACAGAATTCACTAGGTGTGGGGACAGTTACAGGATTGTATGATAGGAACAATCAAATGGTCAGTGTGAAATGGGCCAATGGAAGTCAATGTATCTATAACATGGGATACAAGAATTCATATCGACTGACACTTGCTCCTTTAGATACAGGAGATGTGCAGATCTGAGTCCATCAAATTAAAAGTTGATGGAAAAAGAATGTGTCAGAGGCAGCTTACTTCATGGTACAGATCTTGAACAAGAATGAAGGAAAGGTTGTTTAATATATATATATTTACTTCAAGTTATACCTTACCTTCCATGCTATAATATGCAATCTGGTCACACGACCTGATTCTAACGCACTTCTAACCGAACCTAAAAACGCAGTAACCAGCCAAGCCCTGACCTCCATAATACCTCTGTACCACCTCACTCTTTTTCAGCGCGTTTGTTTCACAACATCGCTGAAAACTGGTCACTTTTATTTTATTTTTAATTAACCTTTCTAACTCTTTCTCTTCGGCAGCTTCTACCTGAAGGGTTTTACGCTGCCCGTTCTCATCTGGCTCGCCTTTTCAAGTCTTCCGAGAGAAGGGTGAGATAGCCATGGGTCCGAGATTTCTTCGGCCGACCTACGACTTTACCCGTGTAGCCTACACTTAGGATAGCGGGTTTTGTCTCCATTCGTACATAGCGAGTGGCTAGTTCGAGAGCGTCCTACTCTCGTGGTGGGTGTTTTAGGTCCTAGAGCACAGGTTGTGCCTGTCTAGGGGACCTCTCGCCCCGGGAATTAGTCTTTTTCTCCCTTAGCCCCACCCGCCTCGAGGTGACCCTAGCGTTATACTATGTATAGTGTTTAACACGTTAGGATATTTCAGTACACCTTCTCGTATGCATAGGCCAATTTCCTTTTTCGATTTTGGCGCATGCGCATTGGGTCTTAGTCACCGCTGGGTAAATGTGGGGTCGCCCTGTAACAACTCTAGGGAGCTACAGTTGTTACTAGCGAGCTTATTTTCGTTTTCACGTTAACAGCATATGAATATTTTTATTTTTCTCACACAGTTTGGAGATAAAATATTTAATTTTCAGGATTGAACTTGGGGTGTCGGAGAGACCGTGGGTGGGTCTCTCCGACGACCTAATTACAGGGAAATAATCTTTCCTTTTTATCTTTACAGACCTCAAGTACACAGTGGTTGGTGTTTCCCACGCTACCCCGGCGCTAGTAAAGTCATTACGTTGGATGCGTTTTCTCGGGTTTCTAAAGTTTTCAGATAGAAAATTTTTGGTTTTAAATTTTTTCTGTTAAAGCAAGTGTTGTTGTTCTGTTTAGAATGCTATGCCTCGTCTCTCTTTAGCGTGTCCGTAAGATCATAGTTACTTTGCCGTGTTTAGGTTTATGCGCTTGGACTTACGTTCTTCTCTTAAGAAATTTATTTTTCAGTAAAAATTGTTTCTGTTTAAGAGAGTTTTGGTGTTCTGTTTAGACTGCTAGGCCTCGTCTCTCTTTAGCGTGTCCGTAAGATCATACTTACTTTGCCGTATTTGTGTATGTACGCATGGATATATGTTCTTCTCTTTTCAGATATATAAAAGAGATTCACTGAGAAGGTTACGCTCTTAGAGCGTTGCGCCTAGAGCGATAACAGTAAGAGAGAGAGATATCCTCTTAGGGGCGTTAACGAACGTCGCCTAAGTTGTAAACACGGTTCCAAACGGTTCCATTGGACAGTCCCTGTCGACTCCACAACCCTTGTAACGCTGCTGCGCGCCGGTTGTTGTGAGTTCGGGACAGTTCCATAAGGTTCGGAGTCCATACGGTTCCGCGGCCCGTAAAAGTTACGGGCGAACGGTTCCATTGGGCGGTTCCGTAACGGTAAGTGAAAGAGAGAGAGAGAGAACCTCTTAGGGCGTTAACGAACGTCGCCTAAGTTGTAAACACGGTTCCAAACGGTTCCATTGGACAGTCCCTGTCGACTCCACAACCCTTGTAACGCGTTGAACGCCGGTTGTTGTGAGTTCGGGGCGATTCCATAAGGTTCGGGAGTCCATACGGTTCCGCGGCCCGTTGTTACGGGCGAATGGTTCCATTGGGCGGTTCCGTGAGTCCATAAGGTTCCGCGGCCCGTTGTTACGGGTGAACGGTTCCATTGGGCGGTTCCGCGGCCCGTTGTTCACGGGCGAACGTTCCATTGGGCGGTTCCATACGGTTCCGCGGCCCGTTGTTACGGGGCAACGGTTCCATTGGGCGGTTCCATACGGTTCCAGCGGCCCGTTGTTCGGGCGAACGTTCCATTGGGCGGTTCCATACGGTTCCGCAGCCCGTTATTCAGGGCGAACGGTTCCATTGGGCGGTTCCATACGGTTCCGCGCCCGTTATTCACGGGCGAACGTTCCATTGGCGGTTCCATACGGTTCCAGCGGCCCGTTATTACGGGCGGGCGGTTCCATTGGGCGGTTCCATACGGTTCCGCGGCCCGTTATTCGGGCGGGCGGTTCCATTGGGCGGTCCCGTGCACGGTTCCGCGGCCCGTTATTCGGGCGGCGGTTCCATACGGTTCCGTTGGACCATCCCTGACGGTTCCGCAGCCCTATGCGGGCATTGTGCGGTTCGGGGGCGGATCCATGCGGTTCCGGGATCCATACGGTTCCGCCATACAGCCGCGCCCGTTATTACGGGGCAGACGGGTTCCGTGGTCCATACAGTTCCGCGGCCCGTTGTTACGGGCGGACGGTTCCATTGGGCGGTTCCGTGATCCATACGGTTCCGCGGCCTGTTGTTACGGGCGGACGGTTCCGCGCCCGTTATTACGGGCGGACGGTTCCATACGGTTCCGCGCCCGTTATTCACGGGCGACGGTTCCATTCGACGGTTCCGCGGCCCGTGTTTGCACGGTCCGTATTTAACGGGTTCACGTGACATCGTGCGTTTAATCGGTTATACGCCCACTAGCTACGTGGTCAGGTGACAGGTGACATTCTTGACAAGAAGTATAGCATTGACAGTTATTTTTCTTCTTGGTCCTGTAGCCATTAGCTACGCAGTTCCACGGCTCGTGTGAACGCAATTAAGACTGTCTCGTTGAACGTTACAAGTTCCGTATTTATTTTCACCAGTATCATGGACATGAAGGACAGGTCCCGAGTGTCGATGTTTTTACACACCCAGGATGTCTCGTGATGCGTGGCGTGCAAACGCTTCTTTAAATTACGCTCGGTGACATCCATCTCACGTGTTACGCGCGCAGATTATGCTGCGAGTCAAATCCCGTACTCTTTGCAGCGATTGGGATCTAGCGGCGTGGTCGAGCACAGACTCCACCGCGACCGTACTTTCAAAGAGCGGCGGAGAAAGTGGAGAAGCGACGGTCTGAGAGGCCCTCTTCGTCTCCCCACCGCCACCCAGGTCCAAAGCCAGGGAGGCGGGGCGCCGCCCACTCCTAGCGGAGCGCCTCTTGAAAGACGTACACCGTCACGGTTCATCCGGAAGTATAGCATTGAGACAGCTATTTTTCTTCTTGGTCCCATAGCCAACGGCTACGACAGTTATCACGGTTCCACGCCCATGTTTACGGGTCCGTGACGGTTCCACGGTCCGTGTTTTACGGGTCCGTGCGGTTCCATTGGGCGGTTCCGCGGCCCGTATTTACGGTCCGTCACGGTTCCATCGAGTCCACGGTCCGCGTTTACGGGTCCTTTCGCTTCCATTGGGCGGCTCCAGTGAGCGGAACTTATCTCTAATGGGATAACGTACACTGCATACGGTTCACCCGGTTATACGCCCACTAGCTTCTACGCTCGTGGTCAGGTGACAGATGACTTTCTTTACAAGAAGTATAGCATCAGGACAGCTATTTTCTTCTTGGTCCCGTAGCCATTAGCTACGCAGTTCCACGACTTCGTGTGAACGCACTTAAGATTGTCTGCGTTGAACATTACCGTTCCGTAATTATTTTCACCAGTATCATGGACATGGAGGACAGGTCCTCGGCGTCGATGCTCTACACACCCTTGATGACCCGGCATAGCGTGATAACGCTTCTTTGCTTTATGCTCCGGTCACATCCATCTCACGCTGCGTTACGGCGTGCAGATTATGCTGCGAGTCCATTCGTGGTACTCTTTGCAGCGATTGGGTTCCAGCGGCGTGGTCGAGCACAGACTCCACCGCGACGGTATTTTTCAAAGTGCGACCGAGCGCGCGGCTCCGGTGTTCGGATGCGTGCGGCTCCGTGGTTTTGTAACGGGATATCGTACACGTGCGATTTACCCGGATATGCACCCGCTTAGCTACGAGCTATGTGGCCAGGTGACAAGTGATAATCTTCACAAGTAGTATAGCGCCGTGAGAGCTATTCTATTCATGGTTCCGTGGCCATTAGCTACGCAGTTCCACGATCATGTGAACACCATTTATACGATTATCCGCGTTGAACGTTACATTTCCGCAATTACTTTCACCAGTATCGTCGGCACGGAGGACAGGCCTCCGTGCGCCGGGTCGTTAAGCACCTCAGAGGTCCCGCTTTGCATAGCGTGCAAACGCTTCTCTAGACCGTGCGGGCCTGTACGACTTCGAGTTTTTGCAACGGGATAACGCGTACACTGTACGATGAACCCGGTTGAGTTCGCTAGCTAGGAAGCTGCTTGGTCATAGCTACGCTGTCCCACGGCCGTGTGAACTACCTCTGTAGGATTTTCCGCGTTGAACGTCACAGTTCCGCGATGTTTTGCGCCTATATCATCGACACGACGGGCAGGTCCCTAGTGTCGGTGCGTTACGCGCCTTGACTGTCCTGCGGTCGTCGCGTATGTAAACGCTTCTTAGGTTGCGCTTTGGTGTTATCGACTTGTTCAAACCCGTGTACACCGCTGTGGTCCTCGGTTCCGCAATGGGACCGTCGTCGGCCAACAAGAGGCGGCGCCCCACGGGTCTTACGTGAGTTAGTCCCCTTTTTACGGCTAGTTGTAGAGCCATTGGATTCCTTGCATCGGGTCCATTAGGTCCGTGACGGCTCGGCTCGGTTCCATACGGCCCCACGGCTTGTTTTACGGCCCGTGCACGGGTCCGTAACACAACTTGGCGGCTCCGTCCGGGGCATGGGATGACGTTTGGGTCTGTAGTGCTGCTTAGTTCTACAGCAAGGTAACGTCGTCACACCCGTTAGTTTCGAGATCCCCACGTCCGTGTGAGCTGACTTGGTGAGATTTTCACGCGTTGAACGCCACGGTTCCGCATAGTTTTTCACCAGTTCATGGACACGAGGGCGAGTCCCGTTTGTCGGGCACGTCACGCTCCCAGGATGCGTCGCGTGTTAGCGCTTGCTCGGGTTTCGAGGCCTAGCGCTCGGGTGATAAGATTTCCTTCTTTACGGGAGGCATACCATCACGAGCTATTCCTCCGTGTTACGTAGTTCCACGACCGTTCAAACTACTCTGAATGTGATTCTTGCGTCGAACGCGAGACCCTCGCTCACATTCTACAGATATTAACGCGTTTTACGTGACAACGCACGATAAACCCGGTATCGAACCGGGATATTGCGACCGTTAGCGCGTGTTGCAGTGTACCGCGGTCGTCTTTTCTTGCTGGGGCGTTTTTAGCGTTCGACGGCAGTCCCCACGCGTAGAGCCCGGCCGCGGCTCTGTAGTGATTTTATACAAACGGAGTTAACGGCCTATACCAGCGGCGGGGCTGTGTGGTAGAGGACCAGTAGCCATGAACTACTGCATTCCGCGGCCGTTTCTCTTACCGGGACACGATGCTGCGTCGACGGTCGTCCCTCTTCCCCACGCAGCTACCGGTTTCGTGAGCTCGTGATGGAACAAACTCAGTTTACGACTCGTATAGCTTGCGTGGCACGTGAACTCCTCCGTATTTCTTACGGCCTCAGTTTATATATATTTTACCTATTCTCAACGGAACGCTGCGTGCTGTGTACTTCTTCCCTCTGCGTCACCACTTACCGGTGGCCCGTGGTGAATAGAGGTATAATGAGATAACGACTCACGTTACAGGTGTAGTAATGCGTTCACGCTTATCGTGGACCTGAGACGGTCCTTTGGTACTGATCGCTACTCCGTTCGGGACACGCATACCAGTACCAGTTGTCCCCTCGCGTAGCCACCGCAGCTTTTGCTCCGTGGTGCACAGCGACATCGTTGGCGGTGGACTCGTGGTTTTACTTGTCATGCTGACGCCTTTGTAGACCCATAACGGATCTATTATACTTAACGGGTTGCGTGACTTTGTATGCGCGTAAGTCCCCAGTAGCCACGCCGCTTTTCCGCTCCGTGGTGCAGGGTGTTTAACGGTCTGTGTAGTATACAGGGACGTCACCTCTTTCGTGATTTCTACCCCAGTGTTGGGGTTTATGACTCATACGGTTGGCGTAGTACGTTACCCCCTACTTGTCAATATTACCTCCATGAAGGATATTTTTCTTGACCATAGGTGGCCTTTTGGTAGACAACCTTACGTTTGGGGTAGCTATTACCAACAACGGCACGTATGGTTCCTTCCATACTTTAACACCTTACAGCTGCTTCCTTGCGGTTTTACGGCCTGTTACTTAACTGCCCGTACAGACATACGATATTCGTTTTCTCCGCCCCAGGCCGTAGGCTCCGCGGTTTCAAGGTTGTTACTATCGTGAGTACGTTAACACTTTCTCCAGTCAACTTCTTAGACAAGTTTCGCTGTTGATAGGCGTGGCCTGGAGCTACGCGTCCCGCAACTGCTACAGTTTTCACCCGTCAGATATCACCGTCGGTGCCGGCGGGGCTTGATCAAGGTCGGGCACTTTTCTTGTGACCCCTTCTGTCGGAAACTTGGGCGGGTACTTGACCCTTTTTTCGCCTCGGCGCGGGACCGAACTTTGGCTGCTCGAGACCTTGCAGGCTTCACGTCTGAGCCTCGGGTCAGGGACGATTTTTGTCATAGTTCCGTCATGAGCTCTGGGATACCTTGCAGCTATCCACCAGGATTTTTCGGTGGGGTCTACGGTCTTTGACTCGCGACCACTGGTGAGTTCTGGGAGATCTCTTCGTAGTGTGTCATGTGACATTTTCCTCCGATAGATCATCCAGTGGCTTTCTGTTAAAGTAGTCTGAACTGTTCATAGAACGGCCGTGGTATGCACTCGGGTTCGGGCATAACCTCTTTTCACGGATCTCTCGTGCGGCGTTGAGAAACCGCTTTTTGCGGTTTTTCTCTTGTTTTTGGTCTGACTCACTTTTCGGCGTTCGTGTTCCCCGCTAACTTTAGCTCTTACGCGTTTATCGCTAACGAATTTTTCCCTTGTCCGGGATTTCTTCAATTCGTTTTCATTGGTACACGCCCGTTCCCAATCGTAGTTTCCTCGCCGGTTCTGTCTCGTGGGCGAATCCGGTGTGGCTTGTGGCGTTTTTTGGACACTTTGCTGTAATTGTGTCCAAACGCTCTTCCGGTTGGCTTGTTTTTCTGGGCTTTACGCTCAGGTTCTTTCGAGGTTTGCCTCCGTTACTGTCAACGAATGGTGCCTTGTTCGGTTTGACTGTACCTCGCCGTGGTTTCCTATGTTTTAGTTCCTCCCACTCTTGAGGTCTTTCATCCTGCCGAGGTGAAGGAATTTCGTCCTTTAAACGGGATTCGGTTCGTGTGAGTTTTCGTACCAGCCAAAAAAAAAAAAAAAATGTGCGGCGATCTGAACTCCCTTCCTTCCTATCCTCGGTTGCAATCTGATTGCATATTATAGCATGGAAGGTAAGGTATAACTTGAAGTAAATTTACCCCGCTAAGCGTAGCGGGGATATTTACGAGAGTTATACTTACCTTCCATGCATCCTCCCGCCTCCCCTCTCGTTCAGGCCTCGGTGGAATGTTGAGTGAGGTGGTACAGAGGTATTATGGAGGTCAGGGCTTGGCTGGTTACTGCGTTTTTAGGTTCGGTTAGAAGTGCGTTAGAATCAGGTCGTGTGACCAGATTGCATATTATAGCATGGAAGGTAAGTATAACTCCTCATAAATATCCCCGCTCTAGCGGGGTAAATATATATATATATATATATATATATATATATATATATATATATATATATATATATATATATATATATATATATATATATATATATATATATATATATATATATATATATATATATATATATATATATATATATATATATATATATATATATATATATATATATATATATATATATATATATATATATATATATATATATATATATATATATATGCATATTTATATATATATACATATATATATATATATATATATATATATATATATACATATATATATATATATATACATATATATATATATACATATATATATTTACATATATATATATATATATATATATATATATATGTATATATATATATATATATATATATATATATATATATATATATATATATATATATCTCTATATATATATATATATAGAGAGAGAGATATATATATATATATATATATATATATATATATATATATATATATATATATACATATATATATATATATATATATATATATATATATATATATGTAAATATATATATGTATATATATATATATATATATATATATATATATATATATATGTATATATATATATATATATATATATATATATATATATATATATATATATATATATATATATATATATATATATATATATATATATATATATATATATATATATATATATATATATATATATATATATATATATATATATATATATATATATATACATATATATATATATACATATTATATATATATATATATATATATATCTCTCTCTCTCTATATATATATATATATATATAGAGAGAGAGAGAGAGATATATATATATATATATATATATATATATATATATATATATATATATATATATATATATATATCTCTATATATATATATATATATATATATATAGAGATATATATATATATATATATATATATATATATATATATATATATATATATATATATATATATATATATATATATAGATAGATAGATAGATAGATAGATAGATAGATAGATAGATATATATAGATAGATACACACACCCAAGGTAGGAGACTTTCCACACTGTGTATAAATCCTTACTACTTCCTCTCATGGCAAAGCAACAAAACTGTGTCACAACCGACCACGAGGTAAATATACAAACCCCTAAAACCCCGCTTGACTGACAGACCAGGGACCTGGACAGACTGTCAATCAAATCCTAACACTTCCTCTCCCCGGAGAAACATTAGATTTATGTTTAATGAACCATGTGCAAAAAGCGCTGAGAAAAATGTCAAATAGGTATTTTCTCATAAAATGCCGCACCCAGCCTTATAGTCTGCTTAACGGATGTAATTACAGTATTTACACATTTGCCTAACACAAGGACATCTCTATTAGGAAGAGGATACACCAAAATGTTTAACAAAATCAAAGCTATCATCCTGGATTGTGATTGGTGGAAATACTTCACTGCTGTACAGCAGGTCACTGCTATCAGAGCAAATATCCATTCCTGATTCGACAGTCATGGGCATCATTCCTTGCTTTCAGGGATTCTAGAAACCAAGCTAAGAGCTTTTGTTCTGTAGGTAAGAGCCATTATAACTGTTGATCAACAATGCTGATTTTAACATCTATTTAAGATCCCAGCATAAATTGATTGCGTTGATAGAAGTGTAGAAATATTAAAACCAAAAGATTTTGCTTAATGAATCTTGTTGTTTAACTCATATTTTCCCAAATCGGGAGTTTTTTGCAGCCCTAGCAGGAGATTTGTGAAACTCTAGCGAAAGATTTTTGCAGTTCTACCAGCAGGAGATTTGCTAAGCCCTAACAGGGGATTTTTGCATGTGACTTGTTACCTGTCTCCCTGTAACCACTTGAAAGCAGCTATGCTATGCATGTGTGTCGACAGACACTGACAGACCTGTATGCTGGAGGATGGGGGGGGAGGGGGGCTTCCTATAGTCACCATATTGGCATATAGAAATTTTTGTCTGTCGGTAAGTAACCAGGCCCGTAGCCAACATGGGGCACCGGGGCTGTGCTGGCCCTTGTGAAGATATGTACCCCCTTGCGATAAATCAAACAGAAAAAATATAACACGATGTGCCCCTTGTTAAGTGCTTGTCCCTCCCCCCCCCTTATCGAAAATTCCTGGCTACGGGCCTGTTCCTGGTATTATCCCCTCCAACCTTGGTAGGTTTAAGATCAGTGGCGTGGCATAGGGGACAATTTCCCCCCCCAATGATTTTCATTAGTGTAACTTGCCTCCCCCAACCCAATCAACAAAAATGTAGTGTCCCCCTCCCCCTCTCCCCCTCCAAATCAGAACACTATCACATTTTGACAAAAGATGTTGTGGCACTTTTTGGTAGAGGGTGGGTTAAGTTGTTAGACAAAGTACGACCCTGGAGGTTTGCCCCCCCTCCAAATAAACATCACACACCATGTGCCTGCTGTCATGGATGCTTGCTACCCCATTGGGTAATTCCTGGGTTAGGTGTTGATCACGGTTTTTCTGTTGTGTTTCTTGGAATAAAAATATGTACTTTTATGTAACTTCTCTCAGAGTAGTTTTTTTTCTATAAATGTCTTAAGGAAGCCAGCAATGTTTAGTTGGTGAATACTTTCAACATTTTTTAAAATCATGAAAGTAACAAACAATCTCCAAATTTGTTTAATGTTTTAACATATGGTGTTACATTGGTGTATGTATAAGTTTACAGGATATAAGGTTTGAAGGCTCAGGTGGTTTGGCACAGTACTGTAGCTAGACTTGGTTAGGAGGGGGGGAACTATGACAAATTTTTAAATCCAAGTTACCACCCCCGCCCTGCCCCTAATGAAAAAATGTTGGACAACTTTGAAGAAAAAATCTGATACTTTGAGCAAATATAAACAAATTTTGAGGAAAATGTCAGATATGATTGGCCAGAAAAATTGATAAGAAATTAGGAAGAACTGTGAAAAATTTGAGGGAAAAGTCTGGTATATTGAGTAAAATATTCAGAGATATAGAGGAAAGAGTCGGATCCTTTGAGGAAAAACTTCAGACATTTTGTGAAACACGTCAGATATTTTAAGGAAAAAATTATGAGATTTTGAGGGAAGTCAGATATTTTGAGGAAAAGCTCGGAAATTGCAAATTTTGTGATCCTTTTTCTAAGATCGCTGGTACAACTGAACTAAGACCAATTGCTTTTACCAGGATTAACAAAAAGCGTTTCTTGGTTCTGCAGGGAAAACTTCTCTCTTTGGATCAAAAAAGGAAGGCCTTTGTTGTGCATATAAATTTAAACAATGTTTGGTATTCCATGTGATAAGATTTTGAATTGTATTATGTTGCAAGCTAAATTTTATATTTGTTGTTGTAAATATTCTGGTAAAAAGGTTGATGTATGTGGTGCAAAAATGAATGTGCAAAGGTACTACAGTATTCAAAAGTACATGCATTGCTGCTATTAATTCTTTGAAGAACAACTTTCATAAAAACTGGAGGTTATGGAAATTTCTTATAAATTATTTTTGATTTATGAATAATGGTTAATGATGAGAGTATGTGGATTTAATGAACTGATGCAATACATTTATCATGTTATACACAAATTTGCAGATTGATATGAAAGAATGGAAATATGAAAGAGAATAATAAATAATAAAAAAGATTATAAATTAGAATCTGCACAAATTGTCTGAGTTGTGGGAATTTCCGGCCAGGGGGAAATTCACTGCCCCCCCAACTCCCGCCTGCTGCATTATAGCAATGCCACATAGTTTCATGTGTGCCGGGGAATCTACAACTAATTGAGAGGCAGCTAATGGACAGCTTTGTCTAATCTTCAGAATGGTGAAATTTGGGGCTAAATTAGGAATAGTAGGATCCAGTGCGCTACATCCTCATCAGGGGCCTCTAGCTCTTCTTTTTAGAGACTTACCCCCTGGCAAGGAATATTTTTTCAATAGGGAGGAAGAATATTTTCCAGGCTAGGGAAACAGCATTTGACCAACTGGTGGTATGATTATGTAAGAATATTTAATGCCATAATTCATAAACTGTGTACACAAGGGTAAAATTGAGGGTCTTTAATGTTGTTGCTTTTCTCTTTCACTCTAATTTCAAGTTTTTATTTTAATTTTATGAAAGCTGTATTTGTTGATCAATCAATCCATTAAATATATTTAGTCTTTCAGCATTATTTGTTTACTTATTCTTAAAGCTAGGTCCAAGGGTAAAGCTAAAGGGGGTTCAAGTTGTATAGGTGTGTGACACCCCAACCCCTCCATTATATCGGTCTGTCGGCACATCTATTAGACCTGTTGGCAAATCAACACAGGTTCAGGTTCAAGAAGCAAAAAAATATCAAATAAAATTTAATCACATCGGCAAATGCCGACACAAACAAAAGTTACTGATTTTGAAGTTTTTAAGATTCAAGCAGCAAAAAAAGTATTTTTAAATCAAAATTTTATCACGTCGGCAAATGCCGATATAAACAAAAACCTACCAATTTGAAGCTTTTATCGCAGGGCTTCCGCAGCTTCGCCCTGGACCCTAAAGTAAACTACTTCCGTATAACGTTCCTTTCAATGTATAGCCTAGTATACTTTACTAAAATTTCCTATTATTTTACGCCATTTCTGGCATCAAAATCAAGGAATCTTCAGAGCATCAGGGGCGTCACTCCCAGTGGCATGGTGGGTCATGTGTCACTGGGGGCAAGGGAATTTTGGCATGAACCGTATACCGTATAGGAAAATGCTTAATCAGTGTTTCAACTCTAGGAACCATCAAAGCCCTGGAAGGGGTCCAGGAGGCGTTGCCCTTTAGTAGCGCTGCTTTGGTCAAATTGAAGAAAATTTCCCAAATATTGAAGAAAATTTTAAGAAAATAAAGGAAATCTCCCAAAAATGAAGAAAATTTCCCCAAATTGAAGAAAAACTTCCCAACAAGTGAAAAAAAACTGCCCAAATATTTAAAAAAATGTCCAGAAAATTTTAACAAAACGAAAATAATATCCCGATAATGAAGGAAATTTCGCAAAAATGGAAGCAAATTTCATAAAAATGAAGGAAATTTCGCGAAAATTGGAGGTTACTCTGAAATTAAAGGAGATTTCCTGAAGAAAATAAATTTGTAACACGTTCATTATTGGGGAGCTTAAAATTAGGCCAACTCTAGGCATGCTATAACAGTTTTTTATTTACTTCTTTGATTAGGCCTCTGGCATTTTTCAAAATAATACATGCGCAGTGTACAGAAAAACAAAGGTACAAATGGAAATATGAACAGAAATGATAACAGTCTTCAACATATTGGTCTTCAACATAAACAATTTCTGCACAATATTTCAAAGCATGAATTAAAAACTTACTTACTTTATACAATAAAGACTTGTTTCTAGTATTAAGCAAACTATTAAATTTATGGTACGTTGGTGAACAAAAGAAATACCGAGTGAAATACAGTAGTACGTTGGTGAACAAAAGAAATACCGAGTGAAATACAGTAACGTTGGTGAACAAAGAAATACCAAGTGAAATACAATAGTACGTTGGTGAACCAAAGAAATACCGAGTGAAATACAGTAGTACGTTGGTGAACAAAAGAAATACCGAGTGAAATACAGTAACGTTGGTGAACAAAGAAATACCAAGTGAAATACAATAGTACGTTGGTGAACCAAAGAAATACCGAGTGAAATACAGCAGACGAAGTTCGTAGTAAAAAGGACACTAAGAAAAAGTGGAATTCATCCTCTATGTTATGTAAATTACAAAGAGAGCACAATCTTTGGTCACGTGGTATATCAATTCTTTGGTCACGTGGTATATTAAATCTTTGGTCGCGTGGTGTATTAAATCTTTGGTCACGTGGTATATTAAATCTTTGGTCACGTGGTATAATAAATCTTTGGTCATGTGGTATATCAAATCTTTGGTCACGTGGTATATTGAATCTTTGGTTACGTGGTATATTAAATCTTTGGTCACGTGGTTTATTAAATCTTTGGTCACATGGTATGTTGAACCTTTGATCACGCGGTATATTAAATCTTTGGTCACATGGTATGTTGAATCTTTGATCACATGGTATATTAAATCTTTGGTCACGTGGTATATTAAATCTTTGGTCACGTGGTATATTAAATCTTTGGTCACGTGGTATATTAAATCTTTGGTCACGTGGTATATTAAATCTTTGGTCACGTATATAAATCTTTGGTCACGTGGTATATTAAATCTTTGGTCACGTGGTATATTAATCTTTGATCACGTGGTATATTAAATCTGATCACGTGATATATTAAATCTTTGGTCACATGGTATATTAAATCTTTGGTCACGGGTATATTAAATCTTTGGTCACGTGGTATATTAAATCTTTGGTCACGTGGTATATTAATCTTTGATCACGTGGTATATTAAATCTGATCACGTGATACATTAAATCTTTGGTCACGTGGTGTATTAAATCTTTGGTCACGTGGTACAATCAATCTTTGATCACGTGGTACAATAAATCTTTGGTCACGTGGTATATAAAATCTTTGGTGGCGTGGTATATTAAATCTTTGGTCACGTGGTATATTAAATTTCCCCGTTCCATACGCCTATGATCTTAGTCAGGGGTGTCGAGAGGAATTCGGGGCAAGGGGGAAGAAAATCAAGTGAGGGCACTTTTTTGACAGAAATTGACTGAGGGGCACTTTTTATTCTAAAAAGGACACTTTTGTCAACTAGATACGTTCCTCCGGGCCCCAATCCCTATCCAAATTGAACATAGGTTGGATTTGGGGGGAGCAAGGGGTACTTGCCCCACCCCCCACTTTTTTTTCAAAATGTATGCTGATGTTTCCCCCTTTGCCCCTTACTCTAGTGCAATGGCAGTCACCCCCGTTGTCCCGTGGCAAAATTGTGTATTTTCATACAGCAGGTATCAACAATCACTTATTTTCGTACTGCAGGTATCAAAAACCACTTATTTTCATACTGCAGGTATGTCATACTGCAGTTACCAACAAAATCTCTCATACTGCAGTCCAATTTTGAACTTGAAATTCTGGGCGGCACATACCTACCACTTTAGTATGGAAGTTCCCCCTCCCCCTCCCCCCGGCAGTAAAAACGTCTAAACGTCAGTGGCGTACCCAGACCTAGAATTATTATTATTATTTCATTTATTATTATTATTTCATTTATTATTATTATTTCATTTATTATTATTATTTCATTTATTATTTAAGCCTTAGCCGGTAAGCCTTTCTACATTATTGATGGCATTACCCCTGTCAATTTGAAGGAGAAAAGAGCCCATGCTCAGCATGTCCAAGAACTATACCAAAGCAGTACAAAGCTTCGTTTTTCAGAAGGGGTTGCTGGCGGCGAGGCAATGGGAAGCCTTTCACTTTCGAGTAATACTATTTGCACGGCTATTGACAGATTTTGAATTTTTCTGTAAATTGTATGTTTTATCATTTAACACACGGATATACACCTATACCCAACCATGATAATAAACCAATTGATTTAATTCAATTAATTTATGAAGCAACTAGACACAACCCGGCAGAAAGCACCCTATATCTTTACATCATCATGCTGTAAAGCAGTTATCTTCAATTTGTTGGCGTTTTAAGCAGCCTTTCATCAGCCAGCAATTGTATTATACAGTTTTTACCACGAGAGCTATCTTGACGCTGACAGTCTAAACAATCTCATCTTGTTTTCTTTACTTGTATCTCTATCATGCCGAGCAATCTTAAACAACCATTAGTTCATTTACCCATTCAACAAGCAGACAAGGAATTCAACTTTTCAACCGCACAGAAAAAACTAATTCCTCAACATTTCCTGTAACAGGCTTACATTTCACCATCACATGTGCTCAAGTTCACTAAGCTGTTGAAGGAATCATCTAAGGAATGATCTAATTTGATTAATTTATTCAATTCAAAACTGCTCAGCATGCTTGTGAATACCTGCCGGATGCACCATGTCTCACCATGCTCGTGAATACCTGCCGGATGCACCAGGTCTCACCATGCTCATGAATACCTGCCGGATGCACCAGGTCTCACCATGCTCGTGAATACCTGCTGGATGCACCAGGTCTCACCATGCTCGTGAATACCTGCCGGATGCACCAGGTCTCACCATGCTCATAAATACCTGCCGGATGCACCAGGTCTCACCATGCTCATGAATACCTGCCGGATACACCAGGTTATCTTTGATTCTTACATTCAGGCATTTATATGCTTACACACTAGTTCTTTTCTGTGCTTCTTATGATAGCTGAGAGAAACTTGATGTTTTTGACTTATTAATCAATTAGTCATTCTGTTATGCTTTTACGACAGACTTGTTTCTTTATGTCATCCACCAAAGTTTTAGTGGATGTTTTCAAGAGGACACCTTACATTCAGATGTCCCTCTTGTTTAGTTTGTTATTTTTCCTTCATCTCCATAACTCCATATTGTTCTAGATGTCAGCAATTTGTATATGCTTCCATTTGATATTTTCTAGCATTATGAATTACCTTATTCTTCAAAATAAGTTTTGTTTTACCTTGTGTGACGTAGATAAAATAAGCTATGGTCAGCCTAAACTCTTGTTCTTATAACGTAAGGGTATCAGAGATCATAAGAAACATATTTTTTTTAAATTATTTCCATAGACACAAGCATGATTTTACTTTTCTGCAAGAGACCCATTGCATCCCTTCCGATACTACCTACTGGACAAATGAGTGGGGTGGTAGGCTTTTTTTCTCCCATGAAACCAACTTAAGCAAAGGTGTTGGAATTCTTAATAATCATGTCACTTGTATGTTTAATGTTATCTATGCTGCTAATGGCCGTTTTATCAATCTATTTATCACTATTTCAGATATAACCTTTGCCCTCCTTAATGTTATGGTCCAAACATTGATAGCGTATGTTAGCGTATTAACTTATTCTGTAATTAATGAGCATTTATGTAATATTAATTGGAACTCTATAATCTGGGGAGGGACTTTGATTGTGTTATTAATGTAGATAAGGATAAAGTAGGTGGTGGTCCCTGAACAAATGTTCATGCTCATGTCACTGCTCTCAGGACCATGCAAATCTTAGATGTAAATGATATTTAGCGCGATCGCAACCCGCAAACTAATTTCTTTCACTGGGCACTCTAATATAGACCCCACTATACATTGTAGATTCGATATTTTCTTGTTTCAAGCCATCGAAAGGCCACTGTCAATGACAGTAAAATAATCTCCCTCTTCGGCTCAGACCACTCAAGCGTTACTTTATCATTGTCACTTGGTAGTAAGAATGGCCCCCATCCATGTCCCACATGGCATCCCTCTCTATAACCATATGCAGTCACATCCTGTCACGCTCTCTGACTGAGCATACTAAATAAATACAAAAAAAGTCTGGTCAGTTCTTATACTGTAGTAATTTTATGCAAATAACCACAATAATAAAGGCGGAGTTTAAATAATGCCTAATACAACAATTGGTGGTCAAATATTTTGAAGGATTATAAATATCCAGGGCTACGAGAGAGACGCTTGAGGATCACTGAAGAATATTGAAAAATTATATAATTTTACAATTATCTTCTAAGGAAATATCAAATGTTTTGTGGGTTTTTAAGGAAACTAGTCTTAAGTCTGCCTTAAGGGTCTTTGAAGACTTTTTTTGTAAGGAAATTCTAACCTTCTATAAAGATATCTGAAAAAAACTTTTAACTTTTTCTGATGAACTCTGAAGAAACTTTAACATTTTCTGAGGAATTCTCAACAAACTTTAATATAAGTGAGGAAATGGACGGCCGACAGCCAGATGGACGAAATCGCCATTACATAGGTTCACATTATGCTTCGCATGCTCGCAAAAATTCATGTGCGTTTTGAAAAGAATAATGGGTTCAGAAAATATTCAAGACCCTGATCTAGGCCAATATATTTTGACATTTTCGTAACCAATTCAGATTACACAGTGGCAGCGGAGGCGTTTAAAATATTTGGGGGATGGGGAAGGGGGCAAATGCCGGAAATTTACACAAAAAAATGTTTTGGTAATCCTGATGAAAGCGATCTGTCATTATCAGTTGTATACCGGCGGTTTTGGCAAGAAGAATCACAAAATTTCGGAAAACCAAATTTTTAAAGTCCGGTATTATATTTACATGTAGCAGTTGACAGTTAGCAAATCTCCGACTTTACATCTCAAAAACCCAATTTTTCCCAAAAAATTTCTTACATCTTCCCCCAAATTCCTACATGATTTTAAGAAATATTCTGCTACCAAATTAACAAACAACACAGGGTTTCCCGGCAGCCCCTACAACAGCTGCCTATTAGGGAACTCTTGAATTTATCA
>JAIGNY010001421.1:0-27879 GCA_020152595.1 Chiridota heheva | reverse complement strand
TCAATGCTGGTGCAGCAAGTGGAGAATGTTCGCTTAACCCTTCTAAATCTCAATCTATTATTTTCTCTCGTCGTCGTCTTGTTTCAATCCCGATCTTAGTTTTTAATGATACCGTTATACCAAATTATAATTCACTTAAGTTTTGGGGTATCACTTTTGATACTAGATTTAATTTTAAGCCGCATTTTGATTGTTTGATTAAAGAGCTAAGAGTCCGCACTTTTCAATCATTTATTATTTGTGGGACAGCTTACAATCCTAAAGCTTCACCTTCTACAACCCTAGTTTTATACACTAGTCCTATTCGCTCACTTATAGATTACTCGTTTATTGTTGTCCTTTTACTCTCCAACGCTAACCGTCGTAAACTAGAGCAAATTCAAATTAATGCACTTAAAATAATTTTCCACATACCTCGTTGGGTTTCACCAATAGCACTTGTTGACCTTCACTCCCTTCCCAACGTTCAATCACGGATTGATTCACTTCTTAACAATTATTGTAAAAACCGCCTCGCAACTGATAATCATTTTATAAAAACCTGTATTAATGAAGAACAGTTGATCCTCTTGAATTTCATTCAGCTTAAAGTGAAAGGCTCGTTTTCGGCATCTCTTATTTAGTTTTTTCTTTGGCCTAGCCTAATTTTTTTCTTTCTCATATATCTCTCTAGTTGGTGTTATTTTTATGTTCCAGGGAATTGTTGGTATGGTGTTTACTTGTAGTTACCTTTTGTTGTTTTCCTAAGGTGGGGTGGCTCTGAAACGACTCCTCTGTGTTCACAATTTTACTTGTGTGTCCCCTGACTGTTGTCAGATTTGTTTTTTTGTGTAGCCTTTGGCTCGTTCCTCGTTTGTTTTGTGCTTGTATAATTATTGTTTTTGACTTTGTAGCACGGCCTGCAGCTGTGGAACCCAGTCGATAAACTATGACAGTTTCGTTCGTTTCATTACTTGCTTTGATTGTATCACTATACAGAATCAACTTGCAATATGTCTGGACGTGGTAAAGGAGGAAACGGGCTTGGAAAACGGGGTGCCAAGCGTCACTGAAAGGTTTTGCGTGATAACATCCAGGTAATCACCAAGCCAGCAATCCGTCGTCTCGCAAGACGTGGAGGTGTAAAGCGTTTCTCTGGTCTCATCTACGAGGAAACACGTGGTGTCCTGCAGGTGTTCTTGGAGAATGTCATCCGTGATGCTGTCACCTACTGCGAGCACGCCAAGAGAAAGACCGTCACCGCCATAGATGTGGTCTACGCCCTCAAACGACAAGGACGTACCCTCTACGGATTCGGAGGTTAAATCTACCTGACTGGATTTACAAAGAAAACTCGAAGGCTCTTTTCAGAGCCACCACATATATGAGAAAGAGAAAAATGAATTTCAGACAATTTTCTGTATGTGTTGTATGTATGTATGTGTTGTATGTTTTATTTTGTCGTAAGGCTAAAGACTGGTAGTTAAATGCCAGACAGACAAGACACCTTTAGCATAAGGGGTGTCTTAAGGTATTGATGAAAATCACATGAACGGGAAAATGATCATCATGGACCTGTATTGATTTAAACATCATAGGTCTAAATTAGACACCACGAGCCTACATAGGCCCCAACACCATGGTGATATATAGGCCTAAATTAAACATCGTCACAGACCTATATACGTATATGTATCTGACACGAATGAAATAACATGGAATACAATTGAGAAAATACAACTGAGAGATAAATCAGTAATAAGCATGGCACACTAAATGAATATTAATAATTATGATGATATTGTAATGGAAGCCAAATTGCAGCACGCATGTATCAAGAATGCATGCAGTCACTTTTCTGTATGGAATAATTATTATTCATATATCTATGCAGGCAGTCCTATTTTATTTTGTATTTATCTATCATATCATCATTCAGTGTATTTACGTCCGTCAGATCTGATTGTCCGTTTGTAGCATATTTATCCCAGTATATAATTAATATATGCCATTCATCCTGTGTTACCTATGTTACCTGTATTATGTTTATCCCCCTGTATAACATTTGTCCTCATGTGTGATATTTATAGTAATATTTAGCCTCATGTGTGTTATTTAGAGTAATATTTATCCTCATGTGTATTATTTATAGTAATATTTATCCTCATGTGTAATATTTATCTCCGTGTATAATATTTATCCTCATCTGTGCACCAGAATAGCAAACAATTTTTTTTTATTTTTTTTTAGCTATTCACTATTCATTCTGGTACACATTTATCAAGAACCAAAAAAGAGTTTAATGGTAAATGTGAAGGCTTTTTCACTCCAGGCAGTCCATTTTGAAAATACAAATCCATTAAAAATAGAAGCTGTTTATAATCTGTAATCCTTATGTGTTATATTTATCCAACTTTATAATATTAAACCTCATGTGTAATATTTATAACAATATTGATCCTCATGTGTAATATTTATCTCCCTGTATAATATCTATCATCATGTGTCATATTGATCTCCCTGTGTCATTTCCCCTGTGTCATATTTATCTAGCTGTATCATGTTTATTCTCGTGTATCATCATCCCCTCCCTGTGTGTCATCCCCTGTGTTATCTGTATCATACTTATCCTCCTGTATCATATTTATCCACCTGTATCATATTGATCCCCTGTGTTATATTATTTATCCCCCTGTGTTATATTTATGACTGAGGGTTGTATTTATCCCCCTGTGTTAAATTTTTTCCCTGTGTTGTAGTCCACCCCCTGCGTAGTTTGTAATAAATATAGCACAAACACCCCTTTTTTTTCTGCACAAGCACCCCTTTTTCGCCATTTATTGCTAACGCCATTCACATATGAACACATGAATTTCCACAAACGACCTGCCCGCGCACGCTTCATGTGACATTGACCTTTCTCCCCATATAAGTCATACCGCCCCACCACATTCCATGTGGAAAAAAAATCATAGGGTCACAGCCCTAAATTACACCGTTTCAAGACCAAAATGTACCGCTAATGACAAACAATCGAGTTCTAAAAAACGCCAGGGCATGGACACATATGATGGCATCAATTTTCTCTTCAGGCAGTCAGGGGTCATGCGAAAATATGGAGAAAAAACACTCGAAATAGCCCTCAAAACTCTACTCTCAGCCCCATCCTATTCAACATCTTCGTTAACGACGTGCCTGCCCCACATGGTAACATCCGTCTCTCTCAGTTCGCTGATGATATTGCCATCTGGTCCCCGGTTTTTGCCCCACTCAACAAGTCTCTACCGTTCAATCCTATCTCAACACCATCATCAACTGGTGCTCTACTTGGAGAATCAATATCAACGCTTCAAAGACGGTCTCCCTCCCCTTCTACAATCGTAGGATTGTTAATGCCAAGAGGTTCCCTATGGTCCATATTCATGGGGCTCCTGTACCTCACTTCTTCAAAGCCACTTTCCTTGGGCTCACGTTCACCAGCAACTTTCGCCTTCACCCCTGGCTTACCCACATCAGGGCCTCTCACTCCAAAGGCCGCCGTCGCCTTGCCCAACTGTGTAAGGTCTCTTCCTCAACTCTATCCTCTACTAAATCTCTCCTTACTATCCACAAAACTTTCGTACGCCCCATCTTTGAGTACGGCCTCCCAACCATTTTCAACGCCCCTTCCAACCACGTTGCCAAACTCCAAATCATCCAGAACAAGTGCCTTCGGCTGGCTCTGAGACTTTCCCGCAGAACTCGTTTCCCCGACCTTTACTCCCGGGCTAACGTCCCCCTTCTTAGAGACAGGTTCAATCATCGCATGGACACCCAGCTCAGTGACGATAATCAACGCAATTGACCCCACCTCATACAGCTGTTAGACTTTCACACCGGCCCCCTCCTGCTTTCCTTCACCCCTACTTACCCCCCAACCTGGTCTTCCCTCCTGACTAGTTTGTGTTCTTTTTCCTTCGCTGCCTGCTCTTTGCTTTGCCTTGTCATTACGTCCAGATGTCATTGTTTGGTTCTTCTCTTGAGTTGTTTTTTCATCTTTATGTTTGTTTGTCTGTGTTTTTTTTTTTTTATCATCCTCGGTAGTGTTTAGCAGAACCCGGCAGTCACCTCTGGTGACTAATGGGAAAATGCAGGTAACTATCGCGTCTGTCCGTTATTGTTGTGTATTCAATTGTTGTTGTTGTTGTTGTGTTGTCGCCAAATTTGTATCATTCTCTTTCTAACAAGCCAGAAGAAAATATCAAACAAAATGACAGGACGTGGTAAAGGTGGTAAAGCCCGTGCAAAGGCAAAGAGCAGGTCGGCCCGTGCTGGACTCCAGTTCCCCGTTAGTCGTGTCCATCGTTTCCTCCGCAAGGGAAACTACGCCCAGAGGATCAACGCAGGAGCACCCGTCTACTTTGCAGCAGTCTTGGAGTACTTAGCAGCTAAGATCCTCGAGTTGGCCGGTAACGCAGCCCGTGACAACAAGAATTTCAAGACAAGAATCATCCCTCGTCACTTGCAATTGGCTATCCGTAACGACGAAGAATTGAACAAATTCCTCAGTGGTGTCACCATTGCTCAGGGAGGTGTGCTGCCCAACATCCAGGCCGTCCTTCTGCACAAAAAGACCGCAGGAAAGAAGGCATAAAAACCTTCCGTTTACAATACCCAAAGGCTCTTTTGAGAGCCACCATATGTTTAAGAAAGAGAAAAATGAATTTCAGACAATATCTTCTTATAATTTTTATCATTTATCATTATTGATTGCATGTCCCACCCCCGCCCCCATCTCCGTATCGATGTTAAAAACCCTCTCTTATCCCCTTACCCCCTCACCCGCACCTCACCCGTAAATCAATATTTTTCCAGACAAACATCCTGCCTACCTCTAATAATTCAGTACTAGGCTGGCTGCGTACAACATAGTTATATGAAACTCAAAAAACCAAAAAGACCTAGCAAATCGGACACTTGGCTCAATGCATTTTCCTCCACACTGATAATGCGATATATACGAGTATTCTGTATCACGTAATCAGTCTTTTATTCTATATATTATATGTATCATTCATGTTGGGTCATGTGGGGAGGGGGTCCATATGGGGAATAAACATTAATATCATTATTATCATTATTCACGGCTGGGGCTGGCAGGCGATAATAATGCAAGGGGATGAATATGAAATGCAAGGGGAATGCAATGGGGATTAATATAACACACAAGGGGAAATACAATACAGGGGAATAATACACACACGAGGTATGATATGAATAGAACAAGGGAAGGGAGGGGAATTGGGGAATAAAAAATTATACAGGGGACTAAGGGATAAGGACAATTCAGGGCCATTAATGTACAACTCACGGCCATAAATGTACAATTCACGGCCATAAATGAAACACAGGGGATCGGGTCAGGTTAGGTTACGTTATTTAGAAATGGAGGAGGGGGGGTGATATATCATTCATACTGTAGGCCATAAATGATACATAATTGATAAGAGATGAAATATGTAATGCAAAAGAAGTAGATGGGAGGAGTTTAATAACATCACGGGAGAGTCAATGGATTCTTGATATCTGTGCATTGTTTGTTTCATGATTATTTTTTCATGTTGTTGTGTTGTTGGTTGGTTTGGAGGGCGGGGTTGGAAGAAAGGGAGGAAGGGAGGGTATACAATTCTAATCAGACAACTTTCGAATCATTAATAGAACATGGTATATCACGACATAGTAATACAAAAAAGGAGATGATGATGTAACAAGAATACAAATTGTCTGAAATTCATTTTTCTTTTTCTCATATAGGCCTATATGGTGGCTCTGAAAAGAGCCATTGGGTTCTTAATACCACAAGTGATGTAAACTGCTTAAGCACGCTCTCCACGGATGCGACGAGCCAGCTAGATGTCTTTGGGCATGATGGTGACACGTCTGGCGTGGATGGCGCAAAGGTTGGTATCCTCGAAGAGACCGACCAAACAAGTACACAAAACGTAACTCTCTCGAATACAACCACTAAACTTACCCGCCACCACCTATTTAAGAAAAAAGATAGGGGCACAACCAACAAAAAATCACGTACCACCCCATCGCAAGGATCCAATAGCCCGCACGATTATCATTAGTACTGCATTATGTGTGCCGGCAGGATATCATCACTTTCAACCTACTCGACGCCCCACAACCAAAGTTATGCCACATGATTTGCCATATTCACCCTACCATAGCGGAAGGATTCACTAAACAACTCTTCGATTTCATACATAAGCCGAATTGCTACGCACACTACTTCCGTCCTGGACATGTTGAATACCAGATTACAGCCCGCTATATGCCACTACGAGACCAGTACTGTGCGATTCGAAACATACTGAAGAAGACATTTCATGCACATTCCGAATCCAACGTACGACAAAACACGGTACTTTATTCCGATATTATTGGCAATCATCAGATATCCTAATAATAATTACGGTGTCTCTTTTGAAAAAAATTCACTAGGTGGGTGTCAGATAGTCTATTCGACAGTGGAAACTCCCTCGGGCAACATTCAGAAACAGTTGTCTGTCTTGTCATGTAGACATATAGCTATGCTGCTGTGTTCGGTTCGCTTGGTAGACAGACAGGCAGACAGACAGGCAGGCAGACAGACAGGCAGACAGACAGACAGGCAGAGAAACAGGCAGACAGGCAGGCAGACAGACAGGCAGACAGACAGACAGGCAGGCAGGCAGGCAGGCAGACAGACAGACAGACGACAATACTGTTTTTCCGTACACAAAATGTATCGCCCATTCATAAAAAAAAATATGATATGATTGCATTCATTGGAGAAAATTGAATGAGCTGTAATGATAATAATAATAATAATAATAATAATAATAATAATAATAATAATAATAATAATAATAATGATAATAATAGTAATAATAATAATAATAATAATAATAATAATAATGATAGTAATAACAAATAATGATAACGAAATTGGGTGCGCAATCCACTCCCACTGAATTAAAAGCGGACATTTATTATAATGCACTTTTTCATCTCCAACAAATCTTGCAGTTTTTGACAGAACTTTACAATTACCATGTGTGTACCACAGACATATAAAAAGGTAGATACCGTCATCATCAGATTGAGGCAGAGTGAGTCAAGATGGCTTTCTCATTAGAGCGTGCATACACAGTGCGCATATGCAAGAATCCGCATTGGATACTCATGTACAGACTTACTTTACTTACTTACTCACTCACTTACTTACTCACTTACTTAATCACTCACTTACTTTCTCACTCACTTACTTACTTACTCACTCACTTACTTACTCACTTACTTACTCACTTACTTACTCACTCACTTACTTACTCACTCACTCACTTACTCACTCACCCACTTCCTCACTCACCCACTTACTCACTCACTCACTTACTGACTCCACCACTTACTCACCACTTCACTTACCACCACCACTTTACTCACTCACCACTTGCACCACCACACCACTCACTAACTAACTCACCACCACCACTTACTCACTCATTCACTTACTCACCACTCACTTACCACCACCACCACTCACCACCACCACCACCACCACTCACTTCCACCACCCACCATTTACTCACCACCACTTACTCACTCACCACTCACCTCACCACCACCACCACTCCACCACTTACTCACCCACCACTTTACTCACCACTTACTTACCCACCACCACCACTCACACCCACCACTTACTCACCACCACTTACTCCACCACCACCCACCACCACCACCACTTACTCCACCACTTACCACCACCACTTACTCACCACCACCACTTACTCACCACCCCACTTACTCACCATTCACTCACTCACCCACCACTCTACTCACCACTTACTCACCCACTTACTTACTCCACTCACTTACTTACTCACTCACTTACTTACTCACTCACTTACTCACTCACTCACCTACTTACTCACTCACTTACTTACTCACTCACCTACTTACTCACTCACTTACTTACTCACTCACTTACTTACTCACTCACTTACTTACTCACTCACCCACTTACTTACTCACTCACTTACTTACTCACTCACTTACTTACTCACTCACTTACTTCACTCACCCACTTCCACTCACCACCACTTACTCACCACCACTTACTCACCCACCACTTACTCACCACCACTTACTCACCACCCACCACCACTTACTCACCATTCACTTACTCACCACCACTTACTCACCATTTACTTACTTACTCACTTACTTACTCACCACTTACTTTACTCACCACTTACTTACTCACCACTTACTTACTCACCACCTACTCACCACCACCCACTTACTCACCACTTTACTTACTCACCACCCACTTACTCACCACCTACTTACTCACCCACCACTTACTCACTCACTTGCTCACTCACTCACCACTTACTCACTCACCACTTACTCACCCACCACTTACTCACCCACCACTTACTCACTCACTCACTTACTTACTCACTCACTCACTTACCCACTCACTCACTTACTCACTCACTCACTTACTCACTCACTTACTTATTTACTCACTTACTCACTCATTTACTTACTTAAACAAATTATAGAAAATGTACGAAATTTACAAGTTAAATATTTACAGCGCTTGCCTCGAAACAGCTGGCTGGCTAATCAGCTGATTGCCTGGGTGTTGTAGTGCGTTATTACATGTGTACTGGTACCACGTCTACGTCTACGGGACAGTGTGGACAGTGTGGATGATTTTAACGTTCGAGTAAATTCATGGTATCAATCATAAGTATCCCGTGTATAGATAGAGATGTTAGTAACATAACAAAGTTATGTTAACGTGTGACCTACCTAGCTAGTCTGCCTGCGCCTATCAAAGAGCTTCCACTCTTTGCGCCTATCTATGATTGTTGCCCAGCAATTAAGATACCATCGCTATACTCTCCGGTTTCAAGCATGGGCTACTTTCTTAATGTTTTTTTCATTCTTTATATTTTTTATGTAGAGTAAAGAGTCAAGTATTTAAAAAATAGAACATACCAAAGAAATGTGTTAATTAAATATTCTAGGGAAATTGTTGATTTAAATTTGTTTTAATGCAAATTTAATTGTATCGTTACTTTTTGTGCACTTTTAGATCAATAAACCAATAATTGTATAAGTCATTAATATAACAACTTTGATTTTGACGTCATCCATGGATGAAGTGCGAATTTTTTTTGACAAACCATGCACATAGTGCATACACTTTTCGCGATACCGGTACGGTACGATGTCAATGCGTTTATTATTCATTGTTTTACGTCTGAATATGACAGGTTGAAAGGTTAAAGCATTTTAAAGAAAAAATGCCTAACCTTATCGAAGCCATTATGCATTACGCCTAGGCCTTACCTAGCCTAGTTGGTGAAGATCGGCCAACACCGTAGGCCTATTCAACTAATAACGCTAGCGATGGGCCGGCCCTAGCCACCTGTACACCCCCGGTTCCGCAGTAATTGCAGTCTGCCTGTTTCTATTTTATAAAAGCTTGGCGTACGCAGTCAGACATCTGTGATCCTAGAGATTTACAATGTAATATTAACTAAGGTGGATCTAGGTCTAGTTATCGAAGCCTTGTTTAGGCCCGGGAGTACCGGATAGTATGAAAAAGGCTGAAGAATTCAAGTTGCCAACTTAACCTTTTCAAAATCAGACCTAGCCGTTAGGCCTACAAAAAGGCTACAATCTTGTTAGTTTTGGATTCGAATCATTTACCATCGTTTGGCCGTAATTTCTTTCTTTAAACCGTTTCTATATGCTGACATTAGAGGATTGCTGTTGTTTACTGGTCTGCGGCCTCACGAACGCCACCAGTAAGGTCAAAAGTATATTGTGGGATATGACTAATACTATAGGTACATTCTTGCAAGACTACATGCAAGTTAGAACTTGACTAACATTAAGAAGAATTTAGGCTATAATTTGTTCAAATTAGCTGCCCAAATCTACTTAATTCGCCTGGTGATTTGTTGTGTAAACTGCTTTAATTTAAAAAACTTGGCAAAGAATTTATGGATACTGGAAATGAAATAACCCATATTTGTGAAGGAACATTATTATACCAAACATAAGGTAAAGGGAAATAACTCATACACTAGTTCTATGACACATGCAATCATTGTTATAGTTAGGCTCATTTTGTCAGGAAAAGCTATTAACTCTTATTATCAGTTTATGTGGTTCAACCCAATGAATTGGTAGTTTGCCATGCCCATTTCAAACCTATTAACTTTCTGGTGTTGAAGGGAACACATTAAAAAGTTAAATAATTCAAATGTGTATAGGGTAAAAGAAGAATGATTTGTTAATAATACAGGAAACATTGACTTACACCGTATATAATTGGTGCAGGTTACATGAAATGGTGTATAAATTCAGGTTTTTAAAAACAAATCAACACATATTATTCTGCCATTAACTTCTAAAAATCATTCCTATGAATTTTCATGTACATTTATGATAGAAAAATTGGGAGTTCATTGTGGATGTAAGATCACAACATCACAATTTTGATTTTCTGCAATGATAAACTGTATAAAATTAACTTTAATTACTGGTAATAAACTTTACAAACATTCCTTACAGTTTCCTTGTGAGACATCTTCTGTGGATGAACATACTGCCATAAGTCTTCCACTTATCACTACAGCTTTAGCTGAAATCAGTCAGCTTTATGAAGTGATGTTGATGTAGGTATAGATATACCAAAGTATGTTATTGTTTCACAACTATGACTTTTTAAGAAAGAAACAGAAATCAACAAAATCTGAGGTTCTTCCTATGCAGTCTAACAAGTTTAGATTCCCATGGTTGTAAAGTGTGGCCTATATTCAACTGAGTTAAGCCTAGTAAAAGACAGTGTGATTTTTCATGTGTGTTTACTACAAATAAAAGCCTGGTCTGCTGGTTTTGATGTTGAATTATCACTTGGGGTTTGTGTCTTTTTTTTGGTAAGGCAGACAAAATTGTATGTATAAAACATTTGGGCAAGGTATTGTGTACAAAATGATATACAGGTATTCAGCTCACTGATATCTGGTACAAAAATAATCCACATTGCAAAAAAAAATCGTACTCTGAAGTATAGTCAATGATTTTTAACAATCATACAGCATGAAAGTTGGAATACTATTGCACTGTAATAATTTGTTAATTGGATACCAAAGCAAAGACAAAGGAGAGCAGAACTAAAGATTGTCGATCAATGAGAAGAGAAATTACATGAAGCAAAATTTTCTAGTGGAGCTTTTTTATCTTCCCAACTTGAGAGCTTGAGAAACTTTTGCAACAAATTGAAAGCAACTTTATTAAGTAATACACATATAATAAAAATGCAGGCTGCAATACAACATATATGCCTATTTTAAAGAGTTTGATGATTATTTTTGAAGTTAAACTTTATGAATTTAGGGCTTGCAATTGTTGGTTAATGATGTTGAACAGAAAAATGTGAATGAAACTAAAAACTTAAAAGTTTATTAAAATAGAAATAAAAGTAATAAGTGAGCAATTTGATCTACTGTATCTCTACCTATCTAAATAAGTTGGCATTTAACATACTTTGTTTTGTATACACACCTATCAGCCAGTTGGTCAGTCTATTTAGACTTTGCTTGATGGGTGTTTTGTTGATAACCAACTATAAAATCAATTAGACCTATATTGGTCTCATACCCACCCCACCCTAGCTAACAATTGTAATGCTGCGTTTCAAGCATGGCTTTTTCCATCATGACATACATTTACAAGTCAATACCATGGTAATGTACACAGCTCTAACGTTATGCTACCAAATTGCAAGTGGTTTCACACAATGTAGTCCTAAGTTACACTGGCTAGGCAACACAATGACCCATAATTACCCAGCGACGCTTTTTGAAAGCAACCAATCGTTACATGGGCCTACATGTCTGAATAAAATATGATTTGATAAGCAACTTTTTTTTGTTCCTAAATCAAACTAAAATTATTGCCCATATTTGTCAGCGTTTACGTTGGACAGTTAAGGTTTAACTTAAACTAACGCGGTACATACGTTAGCTAGCTTCAGACTGTTCAACAACAACTGGCACAATTAAAATAGCACATTATTTTAGAATTACCGAAATTGATCAAGACATCTACTAGTTTTAATCACTTATTCCTTATCATTATTATTATTATTATTATTATTATTATTATTATTATTATTATTATTATTATTATTATTATTATTATTATTATTATTATTATTATTATTATTATTATTATTATTATTATTATTATTATTATTATTATTATTATTATTATTATTATTATTATTATTATTATCATTATTATTATTATTATTATTATCATTATCATTATCATCATTATTATTATTATTATTAGTATTATTATTATTATTATCATTATTATTATTATCATTATTATTATTATTATATACCATATATTTTAAGTGCTCTTTTCAGCCTGAGAACAAAATATGCCAGCTCACAAGCACTTTACAATGGAAAACAAAAATAACATATACTTATACATAAACTTATTCTTGTACTTATAAATATAATTTTACTTATACAAACACATATACATATAACAACAAAAACAGGCAAAAACAGGCACTAAAAAAAACCAAAAAAAACAATTACTAATGAAAATATTGAGTGTATAAGTGAGTTTTTAGAGCCCTTTTGAAACCTTTTTTTGAAACCGAAAGGTTGTTCGCGTAGTATTTTTCTTTAAATATACTTATCAGTTAGGCTTCAGTTCGTGCGATACATGCCTGTCTACAATCTAATGCTGCCTTAAAGTTTTGTCGTTCTACATGTACAGTGAAAAGAAAACGTTGTTTTTGTGTACTTATTAGAAATAAAAAAGAACGTTAATCCTGGCAAGACAAGTTATGATTAAGACTAATATAAATATAATTGATTTTTGGTGTTAAAGAATTTCAATTTTTATTTTGTATGTTAAATTTGCAGTTTGCGTATTTTCTATTGACTCCAATTTCCAATGTATTGACATATCCACTGCCCTCACTTGGAACCAATATTGGTTGAAGAGAACTAAAAAGTATCACGTACTGAGGTATAGGAGTTTCGACTCTCGGCCTTCGGCCTGAAGGTAGTATAGGGCAAATGACGTGCCTTCGGTCTATACGTAGTATAGGGCAAATGACGTCACGCTCTTGGCTTATATAGTGTTGTGTTTCCTGACAGGCTACCAGTTAGTTGCACTAATATTCCAACTTCTTTGGTGCTCAATGTGAAAATCAAGCCAAAGGTCAGGCTGAAAGAGCTAGTAATGTTGAGATTGGGACATACAAACGGTAGAAAGATGGTGTGGGAGATTATAAATTATCGAATGGTGGAATTAAGGTCATTGATATTATCACAATAAATCGACATTGGACACATCGGGTTATGCTATTGTCGGTACACACCGGTAGGCCTGCCGCCTAGTGTTTAACGACAAGTGCTCAGTAAACAGCGGTACTGCGAGAGTTTCAATTCTTGAGGGAGGATATGTGCAAATTCTGTATTCTCTAAGAAACTTGTCAAATTATCATTTTGTTGCAGACAGAAATCAGTCATTTGTCTCAAAAATCTTTTATTCAACATTGAAAACATCATGATCAATCTTTAATTGCAGGAATGCAGCAGAATAAAGTAGTCAATAGTTTGTTTTAAACCCAGCGATAGATGTTATTTGACAAAAATCTTTCATTCAACATTGAAAACATCATGATCATTCTTTAAGTGCAGATATGCAGTAGTCAATAGTTTATTTTAAACCCAGCGATAGATGTTAAGTAAGGGTATGCTAAACAGCGGTACTGCATAAGCTTCACTAACCCTAATCCTAAACTCTTTCATTTAACATTGAAAACATGATCATTCTTTAAATGCAGGGATGCAATTGAATAGAGTAGTCAATAGTTTGTTTTAAACCTAGCGATAAATGTTAAGGAAGGGTACAGCAAACATCGGTAATGCAAAAGTCACTTCATGAGCGAGAATAGGCCGGGTGCAATTTCTGTATATCTCTAAGAACCTTGTCATAATCATTTTATTGCAGAAATCAGTGATGTCTGGGCCAAAATTTGACAGAAATCTTTCACTCAACATTAAAAACTTAATGATCAATTTTTAAATGCAGGGATTCAGTAGAATAAAGTAGTCAATAGTTTGTTTTAAACCTAGCGATAGAAGTTAATGAAAACACACCAAAAAGTATGGCATTGTTCATCTTATTGAATAGTAAATTGAAATATTCCAGAAAATTGGTCAAATTCTCAAGTTGCAAACTCATCTCTTTTTAAAACTCTTGTGAATCATTAATCTGTTGTGAAATATTCTTTCCATTTCAGATGGTCTTATAAGGACTGCTTGACCAGACATTGCAAAGGGTTGGACGCTTGCCATCACAGTATTGAACCAATCATAGTCTGGTTGCAAATAGCAAAAAGATGCTTCTAAATCGATTTGCTAAACATTTTGGGTACAAGCTGGAAACAGGTCCATATAGATAAAATAGGTATAGGAGATAACAAAAATACCTGTTTCCAATTTTTCTTTTCTTTTTTTGGCCGCCATTTTTAATTTCAAAATGGTCGCCTTATTGAACATAGTATAATAAATTCTCATAACTTTTATGTTAGATACAGGACTATTGTAGGTATTATGTTAGCTTTTTATGGTAGATGACTTTATAAGACAATTTTAGATGTTTCTCATTAATTTAAAAATGGCAATCAGCTAAAAACAAAATGGCGATTAAGAAAATCAAAATGGCAGCTATAATAAATTGTCAAAAATAATATATTTTAAATTTTACTTAACTGAACAATTTTCCAAACAATTTGATTAACTCCTAAGTTTGCAACATTTTGATAGTTTTATATCAGATGCATCTGGCAACCATGTGACAGAAATTTTAGCACTGCTGCAGTAATATATGTCACACGCATGTGCTCTCAAGATTAATGCAAAATAGAGGTAAGATATCTGCATTTTAAAGATAGGTGCAAGGCTAGGTTTATTAAACATGTCAAATGAATATAGAAAATATGTGTTATGTATGTTCAGATCGAAATTATCCGCTAACAAAGTAAAACATCATGTTCAGTGTTACTGTTGTACCTACAAATATCAGTTCTACGACAAATGTAAAATACTTAAGAATATAATTGTATTCATATAAATTTGCATTAAGTAGGAGATTACCATCAAATGCATGCCTGACGTTACCTTAAGATAATAATCCGAGACCTTACTACAATTCAATTCAATCTGACAATGTTATATTTACTAGCAAACTTCCAGCAATGAGTATACACCTTAGAAATTGTACATGGCCGTTTGTTTGAACATGTTTTCAAAATACCTGACATTTGGTTAGTATCTTACTTAACAAAGGCTTCATGGAGGGGAGGGACTGAGTGTATGTTATAGATAGAGGTACGACTGGGCAATAACTTGTATTTGTCTGAAATTTGTATCCCTGTCCTCCTTTTAAGTTTTGTTCTAATGAGCTTTTCAAAATCTTTTTAATACCACTCAATTTTGTATTGGTCTAACCCATGGACCTTGTTAAATCTTATGATTGCATATGTATCCTACATTTGACAAAATACATCAGTTTGGTTTCTTACAAAGGGAGTAAAACATCTTTTAACTTTCCCTCCAAGATTATCAAGATGGAGTCTGCAGCTTTAATCAGAAAAAGAGTGACAGAGACTGAAATTGAGTGGGGAAATTGCATCTTGTGTCAAGAGGTTAGGTTCCCTAAGAAAAAACATCTTTTGTCGTCGGCTACACCAGAAGGAATTGCCCGAGTAATTGAAAGTGCCCTGGAAAGAGAGAAATACAATGACACTAAGTTTATAGACGCACTAGACCGTTTGAAAATAGTCAACCTACGGAAACTGACAAAAATGTTTTTGGCATAGACCCTGCTATAGCGTATTTACAAAACCAAGTTCACATAAATCGTCTCAAGAGCAAAGGTCAGCGAAATATTACCATTTCATCTAGAGAGTCAACTCCCCTGGAAGATGAAACTAATCTGAAAAATTCATCAAGATCGAGAAGATCATCGCTGCCTTTTGCAGACTGGAACAAGTGCATGTACTGCCAGGATGATATACCTTACTCTCATTTACGTAAAGTTCAGACTTTCCCAACATCAGAAAAAGTCCTGACCCTCGCTCAGTTTGATAGCGTAATGAGACACAGATTAGCTGGAGTACATGATCTTATAGCTGCAGAGGCCAAGTATCATTTGAAATGTTATACATGTTTTTTGAAGAAGTACAGTAAGCTTAAAGAAAACCAAGATAACATTCCAGAAACAATTTGCTTTAAAAATGTAATGGCTGATTTTGAAAAAGGTGTTGCTGAAGGACACATTTATACATTAACAAGCATTTGGGAACAATATTCTAATATGCTTCTCACAGATTTTGCAATGGTTTCAAGGGTTTACAGAAGTAATAGGTTCAAGGAGAAAATACAGAGGTATCTTGGTGATAATGTGATTTTGTTCAACCTTTGTGTACTACAGATCCGCAGCTAGTATGTCCTTCTGTGGCTCAAGATATGGCTATGGAAAAATTTGTAGAAGATATGACAGAGGTGCAAGGAATAGATGTTTGTGAGGCTTCTATGAGTAACCAAGTAGAAAATGACGACACTGATATTTTAAGCGGGATTTTTAAAGTGGCTGTAAAACTACGTCGGGACATTGAAGCTACAGCTAGTCATGACTTCGTTGGAGGAATTGATGAGGAACATGCGCAGATGGTAGTGCCAGATAATCTTTACTTTCTTATTCGTCTTCTCTGCAATGAAGATGTATTTGATGTTGAAAATGAGAGTCAAAAGGAGAATGCTCTTAGAACGAAAATTCTCAGTATTTGTCAAGACATCATTTTTCTTGCTTCTGGAGGGCAGAAACTAACACCAAAGCATATTGGTCTTGGCGTTACTATTCACCAGGCCACGAGGTCAAAAGGGCTCATAAAACTTCTCCATGCGGCAGGTCATTCTATCAGCTATGAGCATGTTATTCAGATTGACAAAGCCATTGCCGATGATGCTCTTCAGCGTCACAATGACCATGGAAAAGTGATGATACCACGTAATTTTACCACTTGGGAAAATTGTGGATATGTCCGTTATGCAGACGACAATATCGATATCAATGAAGAAACACTCAGTGGTATGGACACTTTTCATGCAACACAATATGTGGCTCTTCGCAAAAAAGCACCAAATGAGCCAAAAAGAGAAATAAATGTTAAGCTAAGATCCAACAAATCCAAAACAAGTCTTCCATCAGAAATGAGTGAGCTTCAAAACTCAAACATGCTTGCAGCCAAACTAGAACCAGTGATGCCGAAAGATGTACAGCTCACTTGGTACGACCCAGACAAGGAAATGATAGCCAAAGCATTCTGCATGGACATGACATGGATTCTTTTGCGACAAGAAAATCAGGAAAACCAACAAGTACCTGCCTGGAGTGGATTCAACCAGAAAGTGTCAAAGAATGATTTGCCACAAACTGAAGTTGGGCCTTTTCCAATAATTAATGCTCCTGCTCATGATTATGACACAATTTGGACAGTGGTGAAAAAATGTCAAGCAATGACAAAGAAGCTAAATGCAACATACACAGTAATTACCTTTGATGAAGCACTCTACAACAAAGCTAAAATGCTTCAATGGGAGAAGTTGGAAGATTGCAAAGATTTTGTTATCATGTTAGGAGGCTTCCACACACAGATGAATTTTTCAAAAGTGATTGGTCAGTTCATGCAAGGAGCTGGTCTCAATGATATATGGGTAGAGAGTGGAGTATTTGGAGAAAACACAGAGGAGAATATTCTCAAAGGAAAGGTGTGGAACAAAGTTAAACGTGCACATAAACTTACACTTGAAGCACTTTGGACAATTCTTTGGCCAAAGTTTATTGTTTGGGCACAAGAGAATGAGAAGGAGTTAGGAAGCAAGTTGAGAGAAACAGCACGGAAGATTATTGAAGGGTTTTCCAAAGATGATGATGAGCAGATATAATCGACACTGGCATTATTCATTGAAGATATTGTACCCATATTAACACTTCTTGATGAATTTGATGCTGACCACAAGGACCTAACAACATTCCAATTTTGGAGGAAGTATATGCATCTTGTTACTATTCTTCTGAGATTTACCCGTGCTCTTCGAGATGGAGACTGGGCGCTGTACCTTTCATCGCTAGCTGAAATGTTACCCTGGTTTGCTCTCTTTGAACATGTTAATTACACCAGGTGGGGTGTAATTTTTCTAGCAGATATGAAGATGCTACAGGAGACAGCACCAGAGGTTTACAAGGCTTTGCAGATGGTGACTTCGATACTAAAGAAACTTCACAAAGATTCAATCAAATCCCTGATGACCAAGCACTTGAGCATATCAACAAACGGGGCAAAGTTGCCGGTGGTTTAGTTGGCATCACCTGCACAGATTCAGCACGAGAACGTTGGTGTCTTACATACAATAACGGGCTCAGCTCGCCGAAGACACAAAGAAAATGTATCATGTGACGAGTGAGACGGATTTGCAACATAAAGATCTGGGACCTAAGCGAATGGAAAGAGATCAGAAAGATATCACAAAACTAGTTCAAGAATTTGAACGCTTTGATGTATTTTCCAATGATTCGTCAGACCTGATATCAATCACCACAGGAGATGTTGCTAGTACTGATGTGAAGAATGACTTTGTGAAAGCAGAGAAAACAGGAAAGAAGTTAATACACGACTTTGTGAATGACAGACTCATCAAAAAGACAACAAAAGTCCATGATAAAATCAAAAGACAGAAACTTAACACGTTTGGTACAATGTACAGTCATACTGTAAATGTGGATAAAGTAAAAACAACCACTACCAAGGCACGCATCAATCTTTTACGTCAAGTGATTGTTGCATTAGATGCTGGACGTGAAGTTGATATAGATGGGTTGCTGGAACGTGAACTCTCACCTGTGCCTTTATCAATAGCAACTGTTGATGAAAAAGCTGAGATATCCATCAAGTAAATCAGATCTAGGCAAAATTCTAGATCAAGGTAAAGCACAGAATCTACCACCAGTCAGCAACAGTCCTACATGTACTATTGTGGATGCTATGGCAGTAATTCAGTCTCTTGGCAATCATATAGGAGCAAAAACCTTTGGTGAATGGTGTGACAACTTTCAAAAGTCAATTTACAAACATTTTTCTAAGACATGCAACAGGGTGGACATTGTTTTTGATCGATATCTGACAACTCCATTAAAGGTGGTACACGAAACAAGCGTGCAAGTGGAAAAACAAGGGGATAGAAACCAGAGTAACCAGCAGAGATCAGAAAATTGGCAGCTGGGAAAGATTCATTACACTTGGGAAAAACTAAGAAAGTCTTGCAAACTTTCTCTGCACACAAATGATAAATCATCCCTGTGAAGATCCCAACAAGGAGCTGGTTCTTGGCGGTGGTTTCTCAAACTCAGATGAGGCATGGTCTTCGTCTGGCAGAGATGTCAAATCTGCGATCAAAGCACGAGGAGGCTGACACGCGTATCCTACTTCATGCTCAAGATGCAAAGAACTCAGGATTTCAACTACTTAATATTGTATGCCGTGATACTGATGTGTTGGTGCTTCTTGTATATCATATGCCCAACCTATGTCAACAAGTGTGGATGCAAGGGGAGAGCAAAAACAATCTTTCATTCCTGTTCATCATATCCAAATTGATGACAAGGCAAGAGCATCATTGCTTGCATTTCATGCCCTTACAGGCAGTGACACAACGAGCCAATTTGCTGGAATAGGCAAAAAATCGGCGTGGAAGGAATTTGTAAAGCACCCACATCTGCTTGAGCGGTTAGGTGAAGCTCAAGTTCCTGATAAAAAGGCTATGTCTGATGCGGAAGCATTTGTTTTGCAAATTGTATGATCCATCTACTGAATCAAGTAAAATACAAGAAATCAGAAGTGCATTTTTCACAAGGTGAAAAAAGTGTTGAGACACTACCACCTACTGCAGATGCTCTACATCTGCACATTAGAAGACCCATTACCAGACATGTGTATGGAAGATGGCTCTTGAACAAAATCCATCACTACCATCTCCAGAGGAGAGCGGCTGGTTTCTTAGTACAGATGGAATCCTGAAACCGCGCCTTCTCACAGTGGACTCAATGCTAGAAACGTGGCCAGAACTTATAGCATGCAGTTGTCCTCTCAGGGTTTGCGGTGTGCAACACGCAGATGCAAGTGTACTTCCATGAAAGTTCCCTGCACTCGAGGATGTTCATGCACAGAGTACTGCCGAAATCCACAATCTTTGCCTTTAATATACTATGATGCAGTCATTTCTCAAATATACCTTGTATGAGTTTTTGTTTTCATATCGTAGCAAGCTATGTTTTCCTTTAAATAATCTCAAGTTGAACAGTTGAAGTCAGCTTCCAGCAATGGTGTTTGGGAAATAATTTATGAAAGCTATCCATTTCAAAATCAAATATGGCCGCCATTCCGCCATTTTGGAACTAAAAATGGCCACCAACATCAAATTTATCCGAATAATTAAATCACCAGGTTTTATTTTTACTTTGAATCAAATTTACATACACCCCCTTAATTTTCTTTCAATATACTGAGAAGTTCAAGATATACTGAATGGAACAACTTTTGATGTTTTGTCTAAAGTTCAAGTAGAAACAAACCTTTGGGGGCCATTTTGAAAACAAAGATGACAAGGTTTCCAAAAAATTCTGAATGATACACTCTTTATTTTATTTCGTAACAGCTGTGAATGAACTATTATCTATCATCATCTTTAAACTTAAAAGTTACTGTGAAAATATGTTCTGTTTAAATTATCTGGAAAATGGCGGCCATTTTGAATTTCAGTATGGCTGCCAACTGCTAAACATATATATTCTTGTTAAGACTTTTTTATTCCATATAAGATCAACATTTTTACCAGTTATTCAATGTGAACCTTACCTAAAACATGCCAAAATACTCATATTGAAATAAAATATGCTCTATTTGGCGGCCATTTGAAATTCAAAATGGCGGCCACCTCAAGGATTTTTTGTGAAACAGGTTTTTTTAGACTCTTATACAGCTAAACTATTAATTAAAATCATTTCCCGACTTGTACCCAAAATGTTTAGCACTTGTCATTTTTTGGCCATTTGCAACCAGACTATCATCATTTGTGCTGCACATTGCCCTATCAGAAAACAATATGAGATTGGAATAAATGTTTGGTTAGTCAAAAAGAACTTATGCAGTAAGATTAGGCAGTCAATAGTTAATTTCCAACCAAACATTTGTGATGTTTTATCTGTTTTAATGTTAATAAGATTAGGTACACTGCGGTAGTGTTAAAAGTTGCAGATATTTTGACATCAGTGATGTCTGGGCCACAATGTGACAAAAAGCTTTCATTTAACATTAAAAAGCAGTAAGATTGATCAGTCATTTGTTTGAGAAATTCATTAATTTGAGATGGAAACACCGGTAGTTTTAAAAGTTGCAGATATCTTGAAATTAGTGATACATTTTTTTCAATTTGATGTGAGGAACAGATACCCTGTTTTTTTTCTTCGTCACAAAAGGTCTTACCAATGAAATGTAATCCTTGAAAATCTTCTCATCTGTTTTGGAAATAAGAACATGGCTTACACCCCCAATATTGTGAGTGGAAATACCTAAAACCAATCGCCAGCCCCTTTCCTACACTGCCAATCTTCAAGTGACATATTTTTTCAGAACCCCTTCACGCTTTGATTTTTAGCGCGATGCAAAAGGCAATATCCCAGATAGAGGGCATAGGTTTGCCTAGTTAAGAGTTTGGTTTTGGCCTGTAAAATTATGCCATCCATTTGTTTAAGAATTTGTTCATTTCCCAAATTTAGTTAAGGATTAGGTACACTCCAGTAGTGTTAAAAGTTGCAGATATCTTGACATCAGTGATATCTGGGCCAAAATGAAATCTTTCATTCATTTAACATTGAAAAAGCAGTAAGATTGATTTCAATTGTTTGAAGAATTAAAACATTTTGAGATGAAAACACCAGTAGATTAGGGTTAAAAGTCGCAGATATCTTGAAATCAGTAATGTCTGGGCCAAAATGTGACAGAAAGCTTCATTCAACATTGAAAAAAGGTGCAATGTATGAGAATTTTTGCACTAGTATCTTAAAATGAAAAATGTGAGCAAGATTAGGCAGTTATTATTCAATTTTAAACCAAACAATTGTGACGTTTTATCTGTTTTTATGTTAGGAAGAATTTGATACACACCGGAACTCGTTGATAAATGATGAATTGTTGAAGAGTTTTATCAACATCAATCTTGAAATGCAGGGATGCAGTAAAATATAGTAGTTAATAGTTTTGAATTTGTCTAATTGGGAGTTGTATGGTGGACGGCTAGAGATTAGTGTGATTAATGTTAGTTTAGGCTAATTAGTTTTAATTACTGTTAAGATTAATCAGTTTTAGCAAAACACATTTACGTAAAGCTTTAACACTAGTGTAATCCTAGCAATGTAATACTCCTTTTGTAATACAACAAACCTTGTGTTTGCCAAAATGTTCCATTCTCTTCAGGGTAACTGTTTAGAGGAATTGTTGCATGGTTAACATGAATTTGGTATTAAAAATTATACAATAATTCACACTGCTTTGTTTTTCCTGACATTTCGACATCTTTTTTAAGGCCATTTAACCCTGAACCTAACACTGTGGACCCTAACCCAGTGTACTAACCTGTGGACTATAACCCTCTTGGGTCCTAACCCTATTGGGTCCCTAACCTCTTCGGTCCCTAAACTCTTGGGGTCCTAAACTTTGGGGTCCCTAACCCTCTTGTCCCTCTTGTGTCCTTTGACCTTTGGGTCTCTAACCCTTTGGGCATTTAAAAGCATGCAATTATCCATGTGTGGTAGCAGTGGCATGATGTATTGTCATACATATTGTGAATTTAAGCAGACAAAGGAACAGTCACTATTTCAATGTTTTTAAGCCAACTGATATTAAGAACAACCTTTGGTGTCAAACACGAAGAATATCATGCGGTGATGTAATTTTTTATGCGGTCTGATGCAGCCATGCAGGCACAATATATTACGAAATGTTTCATTTGGTTGAATGTACTTTGTTTTCATTATTAATATGCGAAAAGATGCACAACTTGATTTCAACAGGCTGATTATTTACTATCTGAAACCATTCTAAACAAACGACCGTTCTTATTTTCATATTTCCGTTTCTGCTTCATTGTAAAAGAGTTTCAATAACGTATATTCAGCTTGCTTTGGGCGTATGCTTAAATCTTCATGACAATTAAATGTTGTTCTTAAAAATATATTACATGAATAAATTCATTGTATTATTACGTTATAGTCCAACCATCTGAAAAATGGGGAACCATTGGTACATTGTTTTCATATTTAACATATTCCTTTACATTATGTTTTATGTTCTTCTTTTATACAGTTTATATTCATAGCGGTTCACTTTTAAACGACAGGCAAAACTTTACCGCATTCACCCCGGATTTTTCGAGGACCTATTTCCAGTAATTATTAATTGCCACACGGCACTGCAAGAGTTACATCAAGTTCAATTTCAAGATAGTTTTTAAAGGATACTTGGCCTATAGCATACCTTTTTCAGAAAAAGAATTCCCCATGAACTGTTTGGGGGAACAGTTTTCCTCAACTACATGGATATATTTTGGGTGCCACAACCCATGTTGCCCGGTTCTTTGTTTTTAATTTGATCATTTGTCCCCAAAATGTATATTTTAAAGAAAACTTGAATACAAATCTCCTTAGGAATTCTCTTTGAATTTTTGTAGAAAACAAAACAAAAAAACTTGAATTTCTGGGCAATTTCTTCACTTTCAGGGAATTTTTCTTTTAATTTGGGGAATCACCTGTAAATGTTAGATTTTCGGAAAATGTTAACAAATTTTACTATCATTTCCTTCAATTTTTTATTAATGATTCCTAAAAATTCCTTCCAACCATAAATAAAAGCATGTAACCGGAAGTGAAACTTCCTTTTGGGGAAGCAGGGAAAGTGGAGGGGGGAAATCCCACCTTCTATGCTTCTGGTTCTCCAACCACCCTTCCTCCTTGAAAAGGAAGATTATACTTTTACGAAAAACTAGACATGCCCCTGAGCGGATTCTGACCTCACACCAGCTACAGAAGGACCCGGTCATGGGACTTCCCGGCAGCCTTGCAACTGCCAGAATTCTGTTTACCTCAACCAAAATTCTAGCTTACCTTGTGGTATGTGGAGATTCAGCGATGATCTTCCAACTTCACTCGCCAAAACCGAGGAATCCTTGTTAGTTTATTTTCCTCCACTTAGTGCATATGCTTAATTCAGCGATTATTACACCCAAGCTGAGGTCCAATGGTTTATAGTCTCTGATTTAGAAGAGTCTATGGGAAACTACTGATCTACTGTCAGTCTCCGGAGATACCCAGGGTGACGGAAGGAGCTTGGGCCAGGGCGCGAAAGTCAAGTGAGGGCACTTTTTGACAGTAATTGAAGGCACGTTTTATTTTCAGAGGGACACTTTTGTCAGTTTTGAAAAAGTCGGGAGCACATTCCCCTGCCCCCAGTATACAGATATGGTTTGACTATAGGCTGGATTTAGGGGGTAGCAAGGGCACTTTCTCCACATATACTTTCGTATGGTGATGTTTTGTACCTTAGCATGATTTTGTGAACACCTCACCCCTACACACACACTCACATACATACACACACTCACACACTTCTTCGCCCCTTACTCTAGAGAAAGGGTAGTGGCCCTTTCCCAGTGGTTTGACATCGCTGGAGATCCCACGAGCCAAACAGAATCAACGAGTTTAGTAGGAAGGATCCCAGATGGTTCTGCATCCGAAATGACTCTCGATATGCTTCTAACTTCACGCCATTTCGTTAGGTATCGGCGTCATACAGAGGCAATACCGGAAACATCAACGGGAGGTGTGTTAATTGTGGACACTCCAAAGGTGATCCCCGACTGCCATTTGCGTTCAAAATGTGTCGAGCCGAGTGATCCACCACCATGAATCAGAGTAGCTTTTCATGGTTTAAAAAGGTTTAGAAAATAAACACAAGAGCCCAGCTTAAAAGGCTGCCTCGCGACCAGACCCTCCAGGAAGCTGGCCCCCATGTCAATATATGGGCGACTGGTTCCATTCTGAGGCTAAACCCTTTAATTTTTGGGTGATGATTACCCATAAATTATGGCGGTGTCTGAAGATCGTTGTTGGGCATGACAGGATCCGCACACTAATCCACTAAAAACAAAGAAAGGGGTAGTGGTCACCAAAACCATTTCATTATGCTCATGAGAGATGAAGAAAACTCACAACCTGGGGATGGGGCATGTCGGGCTCACGCACTAATCCAGTCAAAACAATGAAAGAAAGGGTGAGTGTCACCAAACCATTTTATGCTCATGAGAGATTAAGAAAACACACAACGTGGGACCAAACCAGCCCCGCACTATAATCTGTCAAAAACAAAGAAGGGAAAGGTGGAAAAACAAAAAGTAGAAGAGGTCACCAAAACCATCTGTATTATGCCCATGAGAGATTAAGAAAATCCACAATGTCAGGGCCCGCACATAATCCATCAAAAGCAAAGAGAGGGGATGGGAGTCGTGATCACCAAATCCATTTAGGGATGATTACCCATAAATTATGGCAATATCTGAGATTCAGAAAACCCACGATGTGGGAGACCATGCCGAGCTCCACACACTAATCTGCCAAAACTAAGTAGGGGTCACCAAAACCATTTTTATTACGCTCATTCTTTTGGGATTAAAACCCATCAATTATGGTGGATAGCGGATCAGTGCAAGGGGCCGGCACAGCCCACGTTTTCTGTATCTCTCAGATACTGCCATAATTTATGCATAATCATGCCCCAAAAGAATGAGCATAATAAAAATGATTTTGGTAGCCTGTTCCCCTCCCCTTCCTCCACCTCTTTGTTTTGGGCAAATTAGTGCATGACTTGTTCTTCTCCTTAAAATTTTGTTTCAGCAAATCATAACCACAAACTTATTGTAGCAAATAATGAGACTAATTATCTGAAGTTAAATTACCACAATAAGGACTTCATCTATTGCTAATTTGATACTCAACACCAACTTCCACAACAACTCAGGACCAACAGAAAAACAAATGCAATGGAGCCATTGATAAGGAAAATTTGATCCTAATTGTGTTTTCAGAATAAAGAAAATAAAATGAACCTAAAAATCAATGAGCTAAAATATTCCTGTCAGAGGGAGGGGAGGTATGTATCTGTCCCCACTCCGAAAAAGTTCACGGTCAAAACATTTTTTCAAGCACTTTTAAATATCTCACTTACATTTTGCATTCATTTTTCAGGTAGTAAGAATCAATACTACAACAACACTTAAAAATGCAGAAAACAAAGAAACGAGTCTCTGAGTCATATTTCTCTTTGAAAACATCTACACTTGTTTCTTCTGAAGTTGACAATCAACTTATTTACAATTATAATTTACACACAACAAACAAAGCTACTTCAAGGTGATTTTGTCTTTCTTACACTCGATCAATTTAACTCTTGGTAAAGGTAGATGAAATAACCTGCATACAAATAAACATGCAACTTGTTATTCTGACAACAATGATCAGCACACAATGGAATCGCCAGGTGTGTGTGCCATTAATGGTACATTATGGAAATGCATGCGTACGTACATTTTACTATCAAAGTTACGTCATTGTCATTACTATATCCTGCCAAGTCAGACAATTTTTCGAAGTGAGACCCTTCACACCCTGGCTCACATGAAATGCATTCAAGTATGCCACATTTCAGGTGTAATTGTAAACAGCGGGAAGGTAAACAAAAGTGCATGCTGGGAGAACCCTAAAAGTCTAAATATGTGCGCTTGCAAGTGAACCAGGGTGTGAAGGGCTTCACTTTGCAAAATCTGTGGTTATAAAAATGACAATGGCTTTACTTTTGGTGGATATATAAACCCACCCACATCCAGTTTTTAACTACGCTTCAAAAGCTGTGGGACTCTTTTTGGAGGTTTTAGTTTTACTTTACAGATATAAGTGTGATGAGCATGTACCTCCCATGTTCTTTCCTCTTAGCTTGACTCCTATAGATATGTGGGTGTTATGGACATGTGTACCTCCCATGCTCTAACCCTCTCAGCTGGACTCTTACAAATATAGGTGTGATGATATGTGTACCTCCCATGCTCTTCCTCTTAGCTTGACTCTTACAGATATGAGTGTTATGACATGTGTACCTCCCTTGTTCTTTCCTCTTAGCTTGACTCTTACAGATATGGTGTGATGACATGTGTACCTTCATGCTCTTCCCTCTTAGCTGGACTCTTACAGATATGGGTGTTATAACATGTGTACCTCCCATGCTCTTCCCCTCTTAGCTTGACTCTACAGATATGAGTGTTATGACATCCTAACATGTTAATACATATGCACTGTATAATGCTAGGCTATCCTCATGAGTAGGGCAAGGGCCTAGGGTGAAAACCACTTCAACCAAAGGAATGGGGTCTCTAGACAAGCACACCAGGCGCTCTAGAGACTAAAAACCTCGCCCGAGAGTGGGACTCTCTCCTTCTAGCCACCTGTTCTGATACGGATGGAAGCAAAAACACTCTAACTAAATGTAAGATTAATTGGGAAAGACCTGTAAGTCTGATCAGATATTTCACGGTCCCATGGCCACCCCCGCTCTTATCAGGTGACTTAAAAAGGGGTTTGGAAAAA
>JAIGNY010001425.1:787500-810650 GCA_020152595.1 Chiridota heheva | reverse complement strand
TGGGAGAGGAGGACTAAATATTATTGTAGAGGGAAGCATGATGAAGGAAGGAGATAATTTTATCTGGAGCTTCTGTTATTGGGGAGAGGGAGGTGAGAAGGAAAGGACTTAGTTACAAGTATTTTCAATGATTAGTAATTCAAATTTTAATTGGACAAATTGCAAACTGTGACAATGATCTTTTAACTTCATAATCAATAAAATCAATCAAATAGTCTGGTTTGAAGGTACACATTAAAACAAAAGAAGGCTATAAATTATATTTAATCAGCATCTGTTGCATGTTGCAAGTCCCACTTTGCCCTACCTCCTTCTCAGTGAGGCCAAGTGCAGACACATACCTACCTTGTTTATTTCTTGTTTCCAAGGCAGCCATGGAGAGTTGAACCTCATTTTCCATCCGTTGGGTGAAGGGTTGTCCTGGTTCCAGAATCACCCCTGAAGGTAAAAACAATTGATGAATGAAAGATTAAAAGTGCTAATAGTCGTTACTCTTGGGCCATACTTACAAAATTCTTTGCTACCTTTTCTGAGCAAGTAAAACAATATTTTAAGGATGGCCATGAGAGTGGAGAAGTTGGCCTCACACACACTCTAAATTTCTCTCCTAAATTACAGTTACTGTAAATGCAGAGCAGGTAGCTCAGTTGGCACAGGACACCACTAAGATCTTGGAGATCCCGGGTTCAGACCTCGGTCAGGTCTAACTCAAGGACACCACTAAGATCTTGGAGATCCCGGGTTCAGACCTCGGTCAGGTCTAACTCAAGGACACCACTAAGATCTTGGAGATCCCGGGTTCAGACCTCGGTTAGGTCTAACTCAATGACACCACTAAGATCTTGAGATCCCGGGTTCAGACCTCGGTCAGGTCTAACTCAAGGACACCACTAAGATCTTGAGATCCCTGGTTCAGACCTCGGTCAGGTCTAACTCAAGGACACCACTAAGATCTTGGAGATCCCTGGTTCAGACCTCGGTCAGGTCTAACTCAAGGACACCACTAAGATCTTGGAGGTCCCTGGTTCAGACCTCAGTCAGGTCTAACTCAAGGACACCACTAAGATCTTGGAGATCCCGGGTTCAGACCTCGGTCAGGTCTAACTCAAGGACACCACTAAGATCTTGGAGATCCCGGGTTCAGACCTCGGTCAGGTCTAACTCAAGGACACCACTAAGATCTTGGAGATCCGGGTTCAGACCTCGGTCAGGTCTAACTCAAGGACACCACTAAGATCCGGGTTCAGACCTCGGTCAGGTCTAACTCAAGGACACCACTAAGATCTTGGAGATCCCGGGTTCAGACCTCGGTCAGGTCTAACTCAATGACACCACTAAGATCTTGGAGATCCCGGGTTCAGACCTCGGTCAGGTCTAACTCAAGGACACCACTAAGATCTTGGAGGTCCCTGGTTCAGACCTCGGTCAGGTCTAACTCAAGGACACCACTAAGATCTTGGAGATCCCGGGTTCAGACCTCGGTCAGGTCTAACTCAAGGACACCACTAAGATCTTGGAGATCCCGGGTTCAGACCTCGGTCAGGTCTAACTCAAGGACACCACTAAGATCTTGGAGATCCCGGGTTCAGACCTCGGTCAGGTCTAACTCAAGGACACCACTAAGATCTTGGAGATCCCGGGTTCAGACCTCGGTCAGGTCTAACTCAAGGACACCACTAAGATCTTGGAGATCCCGGGTTCAGACCTCGGTCAGGTCTAACTCAAGGACACCACTAAGATCTTGAGATCCCGGTTCAGACCTCGGTCAGGTCTAACTCAAGACACCACTAAGATCTTGGAGATCCCGGGTTCAGACCTCGGTTAGGTCTAACTCAATGACACCACTAAGATCTTGGAGATCCCGGGTTCAGACCTCGGTCAGGTCTAACTCAAGGACACCACTAAGATCTTGGAGATCCCTGGTTCAGACCTCGGTCAGGTCTAACTCAAGGACACCACTAAGATCTTGGAGATCCCTGGTTCAGACCTCGGTCAGGTCTAACTCAAGGACACCACTAAGATCTTGGAGATCCCTGGTTCAGACCTCGGTCAGGTCTAACTCAAGGACACCACTAAGATCTTGGAGATCCCGGGTTCAGACCTCGGTCAGGTCTAACTCAAGGACACCACTAAGATCTTGGAGATCCCGGGTTCAGACCTCGGTCAGGTCTAACTCAAGGACACCACTAAGATCTTGGAGATCCCGGGTTCAGACCTCGGTCAGGTCTAACTCAAGGACACCACTAAGATACTGGAGATCCCGGGTTCAGACCTCGGTCAGGTCTAACTCAATGACACCACTAGGATCTTGGAGATCCCGGGTTCAGACCTCGGTCAGGTCTAACTCAAGGACACCACTAAGATCTTGGAGATCCCGGTTCAGACCTCGGTCAGGTCTAACTCAAGGACACCACTAAGATCTTGGAGATCCGGGTTCAGACCTCGGTCAGGTCTAACTCAAGGACACCACTAAGATCTTGGAGATCCCGGGTTCAGACCTCGGTCAGGTCTAACTCAAGGACACCACTAAGATCTTGGAGATCCCGGGTTCAGACCTCGGTCAGGTCTAACTCAATGACACCACTAAGATCTTGGAGAACCCGGGTTCAGACCTCGGTCAGGTCTAACTCAAGGACACCACTAAGATCTTGGAGATCCCGGTTCAGACCTCGGTCAGGTCTAACTCAAGGACACCACTAAGATCTTGGAGATCCCGGGTTCAGACCTCGGTCAGGTCTAACTCAAGGACACCACTAAGATCTTGGAGATCCCGGGTTCAGACCTCGGTTAGGTCTAACTCAAGGACACCACTAAGATCTTGGAGATTCCGGGTTCAGACCTCGGTCAGGTCTAACTCAATGACACCACTAAGATCTTGGAGATCCCGGGTTCAGACCTCGGTCAGGTCTAACTCAAGGACACCACTAAGATCTTGGAGGTCCCTGGTTCAGACCTCGGTCAGGTCTAACTCAAGGACACCACTAAGATCTTGGAGATCCCGGGTTCAGACCTCGGTCAGGTCTAACTCAATGACACCACTAAGATCTTGGAGATCCCGGGTTCAGACCTCGGTCAGGTCTAACTCAATGACACCACTAAGATCTTGGAGATCCCGGGTTCAGACCTCGGTCAGGTCTAACTCAAGGACACCACTAAGATCTTGGAGATCCCGGGTTCAGACCTCGGTCAGGTCTAACTCAAGGACACCACTAAGATCTTGGAGATCCCGGGTTCAGACCTCGGTCAGGTCTAACTCAATGACACCACTAAGATCTTGGAGATCCGGGTTCAGACCTCGGTCAGGTCTAACTCAAGGACACCACTAAGATCTTGGGGTCCCTGGTTCAGACCTCAGTCAGGTCTAACTCAAGGACACCACTAAGATCTTGGAGATCCCGGTTCAGACCTCGGTCAGGTCTAACTCAAGGACACCACTAAGATCTTGGAGATCCCGGGTTCAGACCTCGGTCAGGTCTAACTCAAGGACACCACTAAGATCTTGGAGATCCCGGGTTCAGACCTCGGTCAGGTCTAACTCAAGGACACCACTAAGATCCCGGGTTCAGACCTCGGTCAGGTCTAACTCAAGGACACCACTAAGATCTTGGAGATCCCGGGTTCAGACCTCGGTCAGGTCTAACTCAATGACACCACTAAGATCTTTGAGATCCCGGTTCAGACCTCGGTCAGGTCTAACTCAAGGACACCACTAAGATCTTGGAGGTCCCTGGTTCAGACCTCGGTCAGGTCTAACTCAAGGACACCACTAAGATCTTGGAGATCCCGGGTTCAGACCTCGGTCAGGTCTAACTCAAGGACACCACTAAGATCTTGGAGATCCCGGGTTCAGACCTCGGTCAGGTCTAACTCAAGGACACCACTAAGATCTTGGAGATCCGGGTTCAGACCTCGGTCAGGTCTAACTCAAGGACACCACTAAGATCTTGGAGATCCCGGGTTCAGACCTCGGTCAGGTCTAACTCAAGGACACCACTAAGATCTTGGAGATCCCGGTTCAGACCTCGGTCAGGTCTAACTCAAGGACACCACTAAGATCTTGGAGATCCCGGGTTCAGACCTCGGTCAGGTCTAACTCAAGGACACCACTAAGATCTTGGAGATCCCGGGTTCAGACCTCGGTCAGGTCTAACTCAAGGACACCACTAAGATCTTGGAGATCCCGGGTTCAGACCTCGGTCAGGTCTAACTCAAGGACACCACTAAGATCTTGGAGATCCGGGTTCAGACCTCGGTCAGGTCTAACTCAAGACACCACTAAGATCTTGAGATCCCGGGTTCAGACCTCGGTCAGGTCTAACTCAAGGACACCACTAAGATACTGAAGATCACGGGTTTAGGGCTGTGACAGGTATAACTCAAATTTTCCACAGCTACAGTATGCAGACAGATACGCCGAACATCAAAGCGGAGGCATTTGGTCTGCAGTTCCTACTTCTCATTCAATTGAGAGAAGTGACAACATTGGTTGAATGGCGTACACCATCCTTTGAAGGGGACGTTAAGTTGTTGGTCCCAACAGCAGGACAATCACTGCCTGCCTGGTTCTCTGAACACTACTCGACAAGAGAGGCATGAAAACACAGTGGGTGGTCATTCACTTCCAGTCTATGTAGGTCCAGTCAAGTCCAAAGCTCATGTACGCTGATTGATTCATTGGCAGCGAGGGCTCCTGACTGGTGCGCAATGTGACAATGTAGAATTGTGGTATTGTGTGTTATAAGATACGATATGATAAAATAAATGTCGATTGAGGGTACTATCAGTATGAACAAACAAGAACTTTTGTCTTGCAGCAATCGTGCAAGAAATCATCAATTTCTGTTAAAGTACTCCTAAAATTGAGAGGTGCTGTGGCTCAGTGGTTAAGGAGTCGTATTCGTGAGGTACTGAGTTTGATTCCCATCGTGAGCGCTGAGTTGTGTCCTTGAGCAAGACACTTTACTCTACTTGCTTCAGTCCACTCAGCTGTGAAATGAGTACCAGCACTGCTGGGGAGTTAATCTGCAATTCACTGGTGTCCCGTCCAGGGGGAGTAATGTACTCTCATTCACTTGCGCCATGGAAACCAGGGATAAGTACCGGCTCAATGTACCTAATAGCTCGGATGGATTTAGCTTTTTAACTCCTAAAATAGTTTCGGATAGATTTTGAGGGAGAAGTACCTTTACTGAAAAATCAAATAGAGGAACGTACCACTGATGATCGATGCCTACAAAAAGTTCAAACAAGATCATGTCTGGTTGTTTCTTCTTGAAACTTAAATCCAACTGTCAATCAAACCTAAAACACTGATGAGGTGCAGTGACTCAGTGGTTAAGGAGTTATGCTCACAGGCAAAAAATTTAACTCCCAGGGGTGAGGGGTGGAAGAGGGGGGGGGCGGTGGGTAAAGGAAACTAAGTCAAATAGTATCTTCTTTGGTCTTTTGATGTAAAGATTTATTGTGTTCTTGAGCAAGACCTTCTTGGACAAAACTCGTTGGAACATTTTGTGGAAATTTGTACTTCTTTTAGGAACATACTTTTCTATTCTTAATATACTTTATAATACAACATCCAAAAGTTTACATCTTCCAAATCATTAATTCTGTCAACAGTATATTTAATGGGAGCAGCCATTCTGTTCATAAAATGACATCATCAACACATTTCCTGAAAAAAATATAAAGCATTTCGTTATAAAGTATTATCTACTTCAAATTTTCTATAGCTTATTAGAAATTATTTTTCCTTTGCATGGTTCTATGAATTTTTATCTGTACATGAAATTATTACAAAATTATATTAGAAATTCATGTCAGAGCTTAGAAAATTTCATGAAGACGTATAAAGAAATACAGTATTTTGGGCAAGCACAAATGATGTAAACATTGTATTTCCACACCAAATGGAAGCCTCCATGTTACAACTTAAAACTTTGGAATGCATTTAGCTTTAAAAGATGTGTTTTTTGGCATTTCAATAATATCAAGTTTAAATTTTTGACTTCATGTCATCTTTGAAGAAAACAATAATAGAAAAGATTCTTCCTGGTTGAAGAGATGGTCAACTTTACAAAAATATATTGATACTGTAAGGTTTTGAAAAATATGCTATTTTGTGGAGAAAAAGTATGGTCCAAGGTTACAACAAACAAGTCACTCACTAAACTTAGCAAGGCTTGGTAAAGTGTGGCAAGTACCACAGTATTTACCCCACTAAGCGTAGCGGGGATATTTACGAGAGTTATACTTACCTTCTATGCTATAAATATGCAATCTGGTCACATGACCTGATTCTAACGCACTTCTAACCGACCTTAAAAACGTAGTTACCAGCCCAGCCCTAACCTCCATATACATATACAAATATGCAATCAGATTGCAACCAAGGATCGGAAGGAAGGGACTTCAGGTCAAAGCTCAATTTTCTAAAGGCTGGTACCCAAAACTCGTACTAGATATATCGTACTTAACGAACTAGATTCCTTATCCTCTAAAGGACAAAAGACCTCAGAGTGGGAAGTACTAAAACATAGTAAACCACTTCTAGTTACAGTCAAACCAAACAAGGCACTATTCGTAAACAGTAACTAAGGAAAACGTCGCATGAACCTGAGTTAGAAGCTCGGAAAACATGCCAATCGGAGGAGCATTTGGACATGATATGAACATCATAGTAGTGTCTACAATAACGCCACAAAACTCACCGAGTTCGTCCACGAGATGGAACTGGCTAGTAAAACACGATCGGGAACGAAACGTGTGCTAGCTAAAACGAATTGAAGAATTCCCAGATCGGGAAAAAATTTGTTAGCGCGTAACTGCATAAGAGCAGAAGTTAGCGGGGTAACACGAACTTCGTAAGGTAAATCAGGCAAAAGCAAGGGAAAAAGTATATGTTTTCCCGAATGGCGGCACGAGAAATCCCATGAAAGGGGCCACGCCTCAAACCCGAGTGCATACCCTGGCCGTTTAAACAGTGCCGACTACTTTAAAAAATTGCTTCTGGGCGATCCATTGAAAGGAAAATGTCTCGCAACACAGTATGATGAGATCTCTGTGTATCTTCCCAGTGGTTGCAAATCAATGACCGTCGACCCAACTGGAAAACCTTGGTGGATGGCTGCAAGCTACATGAATCCTGGAGCCAGTGATTGAATCGAATCTGAAAGACGGCTCCTCAGAAAAACCTTGCAACGCCAAGGATCGGTTGACAAAGGCCACACAGTCAAACGAAGTGCTCTGGGACTGCAGTGCAGTTTGCCGGAGCCCAAGAAAGAGACAAAAGTCGTCCCTTACCAGAGGCTTGTATGGGAAGCCTGCAAAGTCTTGAGCAGCTGAGGGAACCGCAGTTGGCTGAACCAAGTGGGCGCTATCGGTCGTACATCGCTTTGCTTAGCATACTCGGTACCAGCGTAAAAGGCGGAAAACGTAACTTACATAGTGAGTCTCTTTGAAAAGTAAAAGTGTCGACCCTAAAATCCGCGGGTCAGGAGATAGGACGCAAAGAACAGATAGCTTGCGATCATCCACGGACGCGGACAGACTTACGTCCGGGAGACCAAATAAGGTCCTGATTGCTCTGGTTACCTATGGGAAGCATGCCCATCCTGTGGGGATTCCACTGAAGCAAGACGATTGATCCGTAATCATGTTCTCGTAGTCCGAGGTGAGCGACCTTAAGGCTGGCATAGTTCGTCCTGCGCCAAGACAAGAGAAAGGATTCCGAAAACTCTTGGAGTCCGTTCCTTTCTGTCTGAAAAAGAGACCACAACAGTGGTGTAAAGTCGGCGAGAAACTGAACTGCCTTGCTCAGCACTATAACGGTAAAAGGTGAAAAATGCCCAGCATACTGTCTGTGTAATAGGCCAAGTACCTGCCAAAGTTTCTGTCATTGGGGGTCACATGAAATGTTCCCCTACCTCAACCAAGACGCATCTGTCAGCACTGACGGTGAAAATCTGACGGGTGGAAACTTTGTTACTCACAACAGGTGGGAGCGTTCACACCACCACCAAACGGGGGTGGCCACCGACTAAAAGTGTAAAGCGGAAGTACTGAGGTGTCCTGGAAAAGACATCCGAAGGTCTAGCAGAAGGTTCCTCGCGTGACATTTGCACATGGGAGCTACGTCCACCGGACTGGCAAAGTGGGCTTTAAACCTTAGCCAGTCTCTCGCCAGAGGTGTATGCTGTGAGAGGCGAAAATTAAGCGCTAACACCTTCACGGCTAGTAATCTCTCCTCTGTCCAGGGTGGTCGAGGTCTCCAGTGAGACCATCTTCAGCCCGAGGGTAGACTTCAACGACGTCCTCTCCATAACTTGCCAAGTCTGGGGGTGTCAAAAGTATGCAATGGTCGCTGATGGCCAGTGGTGTGTGGGAGGCAACAGCCTCTCCTCCACAGTCTGTGTGATCCAAGATGGAAGTCTGGATATAAAGAGGTCCATAAAGGTAGGAAACATCCTCCCATACACTAAACTATAATTCTTCCTATTAGAGCTTCCTGCTTCTTTCTGTCCCAGGACCTGCTCCGTTGTGGAGAAGACCAGGGGAGAGAAGTGAGATAAATGCCGAACGTTGGCGAAATACCCAGGGTGAAGTGTTTGTTGTTGAGCGGGAAGAATCTTTCAGGCTGATAGTACTGATAAGTTATTTCTAACTTAGGGTTAACATGTCATACTCTCTACGGGCCGTTAACTCTGTAGAAACTCGTACACCAGCGGAGCTGCGGAGCCCCGGTGATCGTGGAGCAACGTGGCAGATAAGACTGTTGGCTCTGAGTAAAGTTTGTTTAAAATTAGCTGACCTAAACCAATGAGTAAAACCGGCTGGTCAAAAAGACATGCATGGTTGAAAAGTACAGACAACACCACGTTGTGGGTCTGATTGGTACCCTAAACTCTGGTTAGCGAATTAAAAGGCAGGCCGTTAATATAAGTCGTACACAAAACGGGCTGCTAACCGTGTAAGGCTTTGCAGCTGCAAGACGGTTATGAGTTGTAAGACCGCAGAGCCGTAAGCCGTTGGCCACTGCTCCGAAGCAGTGTTAAAACGTGCACCATAAGCAATACAGGCCATTACGCAGAACAGGTTTTAGCAACCAAGGTGGCTGCAACCTGACAAGAAAACCACTTAGTCAAGGTGTCTGAAGACTGTAGCAGTTGCGGAACGTAGCTCTAGGCTACTCCTATCAAGAGCGAAACTTGTATGAAGTTGATTAGAAAGGTTTTAACGTACGGCGTACTGTTACAACCTTGGAAGTGCAAAGCCTATGGCTACGAATGTGAAGAAAACAAAAGCATGTCTATACGAATAGTTCGCTAATAGGCCATGAAGCCGCAAGCCGCGTTAAACTGCTTTATAAAGGTGTTAAAGTATAGTATTAACTATACTTGCCGTTGTTTTTAATACCTACTCTGAACGTGGGACTGTCTATCAAACGGCCACCTATGTCAAGACAAGAAAAGTGCCCTTCATAGAGTTAATTCTGACAGGGGGTGTAACGTACTACATCAACTGTACGAGTCATTAACCTAACCATTGGCGTAGAAATCACAAAAGAGTTGACGTCCTGTGTATACGTGCCATGGAGCCGTCCGATGGACCCGCACGGAACCGTACGGACCCGTGAACACGGGCAGTGGAGCTGTATGGAACCGTTTAATGGACTCGCATGGAGCCAGGAACACAGGCCGTGGAGCCATATGGAGCCGTCTAATGGACCCGTATGGAGCCGTAAACAAGAGCCATGGAGCCGTCCAATGGACTTGTCCAATGAACCTGTATGGAGCAGTGAAGACAGGCCATGGCGCCGTCCAACAGACCCATACAGAGCCATGAACACAGGCCGTTGAGCCGTCCAATAGACCCATCATGGACGCGTGAACACGGGCCGTGGAGCCGATCACTGGAGCTGTGCAAACCTGTAAAAGTAATGGAATGGCTTAACAGCGAGCCGTAAAATTACTTGTGACTCACATACTACCTCTTTGAGCGCCATCTTTATGTGGCCCTACCGGTCCCTACACGGAATGGTGGTCCACAGCGGTGTACAATATGAGCCTCACTGATTCAGTAGCGTCAAGAAGGGAGCGCTAGTGGTTTATTCTAAGTGACGTCTAGGATGCCACTTAGCTGATCAAAATAAACTCAGGAGACTTATGTCCAATATACCGCACCCGTTGCCCTGCCGACTCAGTAGGGTCAAGTAAGAGGCCTCCAGGGGGTGAATCAGGTCAAAGTTAACAAAGTAAACTACTAACACAGACCTCCACCTTTCAGTAGCATCGAGTCCATGGTCATGGCGTAAGCAGAAACTTTGAGACTAAAATTATTCATGTCGCCTCTTGGCGTTCTAAAAAAATAAAAAAATATATATATAGATATATATATCAGAAAAATCACTACCTGGAAATTGTTAAAAACCCGAAAAATGCACCGAACAGAAATTCTTTAAAATCGCAGGGGTAGCGTGGGAAACACGAACCACTTAGTTACTTGGTTTCTGTAGAGATAAAAAGAAAATATTACATCTCCTGAAAAGAGGACATCAGGGAGAACCCCTCAAAGTCTCTCCAACGCCTCAAAATTTAAGCTGAAAATTAAAAACTGTTTTAATTATATGCAAGAAAAACGAACACAGGACATGGACTGGTAACGTTAAATAAGATTTGGGCTCTCTTGTAACAACTGTAGCTTCTTGGAGCTGTATAAAGCCGACTCCTCGAACACCCTGTGGTGACATCGATCCAATACGCATGTGCCAACATCAATTGAAGAAATTGGCCTACATGACTTGTCCTTCTCCTTAAAAATTGATTCCAGCAAATCATAGCCACAAACTTAATGTAGCAAATAATGAGACTACTTATCTTAATTAAAATAACCACTCAACCACACAATAAGGACCTCATCTATTGCTAATTTGATATTCAACACCAACTTCCACAACAATCCAGGACGAAATGGAGAACTATTACAATGGAGCCATTGATAAGGGAAATTTGATCCTAATTGCTTGTGGTTTTCAGAATAAAGGACATAAGGAGGAAAAGTCTGACCCGACCTGCTTATATATCAGATCGGGTCTGACTGTTTGAAATTTTAAGGAGCACAACAAGTAATGATGCATACGAGAACCTGTACTGAAGATATCCTAACATGTTAATGCATAGTATGACGCTAGGCTCTCCTCGTGAAAGGGCGGGCCGAGGGTAAAAAATACTTAAACCCAGGGGCAAGAGGTCCACTAGACAGGTACACTTGGTGCTCTAAACCTAAAAACACCCGCCGAGAGAGTGGGACTCTCTCAAACTAGCCACCCGCTTTGTACAGATAAAGACAAAAACACTCTATCCTAAATGTAGTCTTAATGGAAAAGTCCTGCGAGTCGGACCGAAGAAATCCCGGTCCCATGGCTACCTTGTCTTACCTCGGAAGAATTGAAAAGGCAAACCGAATAAGGCCAAACAGCGTAAAAATCTGCCAAGTAGAAGCTGCAAGGGAGAAAATTGCTAGAAAAAAAGGTTACATTTTTAAAAGAAAATTTGACCAGTTTCAGCGATGTTGTGATAACAACATGCTGAAAAGAAGTGAGGGTTAGTAGAGGTAATATGGAGGTCGGGGTTGGGCTGATAACTACCTTTTCAAAGTTGGTTAAAAGTGCGTTAGAATCAGGTCATGTAACCAGATTACATATTTATAGCATGGAAGGTAAGGTATAACTAGAAGTATATAATATTTCCACTCGCCACAATTGTTTTTTGCTCGCCTAAGGCGAGCAGGCGAGTAGCTTTTCCAACCCTGGTATGGCCCCATTCTCCTCTTCAGCCGCCCCGCCCCACTTTGTGAAGGAAAATTACAGTCCTGCATGGTAATTGATTGTAAACTACAAGACACTTACCCCACAACATGATGATTATGAATAATATTATTCCCAGAAAGACAAGGTTGTGAGATTCTGCTACAAAGTCACCTGTAAAAAAGGAAAACAAAACAAAAATGTTTTAATCTACAGTGTACAGTTTTACAGTCACATCTACATGTACAGTATTACAGTCACATCTACATGCATAGTATTACAGTCACATCTAGTGTACAGTACTACAGTCACATCTACAGTGTACAGTACTACAGTCACATCTACAGTGTACAGTATTACAGTCACATCTACAGTATACAGTATTACAGTCACATCTACATGTACAGTATTACAGTCACATCTACAGTGTACAGTATTACAATCACATCTACAGTGTACAGTATTAGTCACATCTACAGTGTACAGTATTACAGTCACATCTACAGTGTACAATATTACAGTCACATCTACAGTGTACAGTATTACAATCACATCTACATGTACAGTATTACAGTCACATCTACATGTACAGTATTACAGTCACGTCTAGTGTACAGTATTATAGTCACGTCTACAGTGTACAGTATTACCGTCACATCTACAGTGTACAGTATTACAGTCACATCTACATGCACAGTATTAGTCACATCTACAGTGTACAGTATTACAGTCACATCTACATGCACAGTATTAGTCACATCTACAGCGTACAGTATTACAATCACATCTACAGTGTACAGTATTACAATCACATCTACAGTGTACAGTATTAGTCACATCTACATGCACAGTATTAGTCACATCTAGAGTGGACAGTATTACAGTCACATCTACAGTGGACAGTATTACAGTCACATCTACAGTGGACAGTATTACAGTCACATCTACAGTGTACAGTATTACAGTCACATCTACATGCACAGTATTACAATCACATCTACAGTGCACAGTATTACAGTCACATCTACAGTGTACAGTATTACAGTCACATCTACATGCACAGTATTAGTCACATCTACATGCACAGTATTACAGTCACATCTACAGTGGACAGTATTACAGTCACATCTACAGTGTACAGTATTACAATCACCTCTACATGCACAGTATTACAGTCACATCTACATGTACAGTATTACAGTCACATCTACATGTACAGTATTACAGTCACATCTACAGTGTACAGTATTACAGTCACATCTACATGCACAGTATTAGTCACATCTACATGCACAGTATTACAGTCACATCTACATGTACAGTATTACAGACACATCTACATGCACAATATTAGTCACATCTACAGTGTACAGTATTACAGTCACATCTACATGCACAGTATTAGTCACATCTACAGTAGACAGTATTACAGTCACATCTACAGTGTACAATATTACAATCACATCTACAGTGTACAGTATTACAGTCACATCTACATGTACAGTATTACAGTCACATCTACATGCACAGTATTACAGTCACATCTACATGTACAGTATTACAGTCACATCTACAGTGTACAGTATTACAGTCACATCTACATGCACAGTATTAGTCACATCTACAGTGGACAGTATTACAGTCACATCTACAGTGTACAGTATTACAGTCACATCTACATGCACAGTATTAGTCACATCTACAGTGGACAGTATTACAGTCACATCTACATGCACAGTATTACAGTCACATCTACATGTACAGTATTACAGTCACATCTACATGTACAGTATTACAGTCACATCTACATGCATAGTATTACAGTCACATCTATAGTGTACAGTATTACAGTCACATCTACATGTACAGTATTACAGTCACATCTACATGCACAATATTACAGTCACATCTACAGTGTACAGTATTACAGTCACATCTACATGCACAGTATTACAGTCACATCTACAGTGTACAGTATTACAATCACATCTACAGTGTACAGTATTACAGTCACATCTACATGCACAGTATTAGTCACATCTACAGTGGACAGTATTACAGTCACATCTACAGTGTACAATATTACAATCACATCTACAGTGTACAGTATTACAATCACATCTACATGTACAGTATTACAGTCACATCTACAGTGTACAGTATTACAGTCACGTCTAGTGTACAGTATTACAGTCACATCTACAGTGTACAGTATTACAATCACATCTACAGTGGACAGTATTACAGTCACATCTACAGCGTACAGTATTACAATCACATCTACAGTGTACAGTATTACAATCACATCTACATGTACAGTATTACAGTCACATCTACAGTGTACAGTATTACAGTCACATCTACATTGTACAGTATTACAGTCACATCTACATGCACAGTATTAGTCACATCTACAGTGGACAGTATTACAGTCACATCTACAGTGTACAGTATTACAGTCACATCTACATGCACAGTATTAGTCACATCTACAGTGGACAGTATTACAGTCACATCTACATGCACAGTATTACAGTCACATCTACATGTACAGTATTACAGTCACATCTACATGTACAGTATTACAGTCACATCTACATGTACAGTATTACAGTCACATCTACATGCATAGTATTACAGTCACATCTATAGTGTACAGTATTACAGTCACATCTACATGCACAGTATTACAGTCACACCTACATGCACAATATTACAGTCACGTCTACATGTACAGTATTACAGTCACATCTACAGTGTACAGTATTACAATCACATCTACAGTGTACAGTATTACAATCACATCTACAGTGTACAGTATTACAGTCACATCTACATGTACAGTATTACAGTCACATCTACAGTGTACAGTATTACACTCACGTCTACAGTGCACAGTATTACAGTCACATCTACATGTACAGTATTACAGTCACATCTACAGTGTACAGTATTACAATCACATCTACAGTGTACAGTATTACAATCACATCTACAGTGTACAGTATTACAGTCACATCTACATGTACAGACACATGTACATGTATCAAGCTGTGTAGATTGCAGGACATTTTGCATTCTTTTGTGAACCAAAGTACAGTAGTGGCAACTGGTGCGGAACATCTTTCTATGCCCATGGGCTAATTACAATAAATGTCTTCACATACATAATATTCTGTACCTATAGACACAGTGCAGTAGAATGCAATATATAACTCGTAATCTTAAATGTTGCTAACTGATGTTGCTAACTTGCTACCTTCTTGTGTAATCAGAAATCTGATATCTGGACTGACAATTAAAGCTAGTTTGCAAAAATAAGCTGCACTGATCTGCAGTAACTCTAAGAATTCCAATAGGTCAACAAAACACTGAATAGGTCAAATAAAAGAAAATATGTAATTTTTGTATCCTTGCATAACTTTTACTTTTAGATTTTGCTCTCATCTTGATACAATCTATCCAATGTAAATATCGGGAAAATCCTAGTATAGCGGTAAATTGGAAACAGATTTTAATGAAGTACGTTTACTGTTTCTTAAATTGCTAAATAATGGATTTATTTTCTTCGACTGAAATGATTTTCATTTTTATCACAATTTCACGACAATATTTTCAGTTAGGACCTACAGTATTACAGTAAAACAAGGTTGCTAACTTGCTACCTTCTTGTGTAATCAGAAATCTGATATCTGGACTGACAATTAAAGCTAGTTTGCAAAAATAAGCTGCACTGATCTGCAGTAACTCTAAGAATTCCAATAGGTCAACAAAACACTGAATAGGTCAAATAAAAGAAAATATGTAATTTTGTATCCTTGCATAACTTTTACTTTTAGATTTTGCTCTCATCTTGATACAATCTATCAATGTAAATATCGGAAAATCCTAGTATAGCGGTAAATTGGAAACAGATTTTTAATGAAGTACGTTTACTGTTTCTTAAATTGCTAAATAATGGATTTATTTTCTTCGACTGAAATGATTTTCATTTTTATCACAATTTCACGACAATATTTTCAGTTAGGACCTACAGTATTACAGTAAAACAAAATTGATAAAACCATTAATAACCTTAAAGTTTTCAGTTATTTTGATAAAGGAATAAACTTGTGTTACAATACAAGAAATTTATTTTGCTAAAATTGTACTGAAATAAGGATGCTTCAGCTGTCGTCATGAGGTCACATGACTTGCTTACATCACCATCTATTTTGTAGGGCACACTACTGTCTGCTGTACACTTACATATGTTTGCATGTTGTTATATAAGATTACTTTTGTAAGTACTGTAGTGTGCCGGAATCTTGCTGTGCCATTGGTTGCAATAACTAATAGACATATTTAGAATCCACTGATTAAGATTACTTGAAGTACTTGGAAGGTAATTTTTTCTTTGAAATAACATTTTGTATTGAAAAATCAATATATGTGGCCATTTCATTTTAATCAGAGTGTTTATATGCCCAAAACTTGTTTTACATGCCCAGCGGGTGTTTTTATCAACAGCGCGTGCTAGCGCGTGTTTTAGACTTGAGCCTCTTTGTTTTAAGTGTGATGTGACTGAGCTGGGTGAAGATCAGACGTGTGAAATATTCCACGCGCAAAACTCTGCCCTGCAAAATGACTCCCAGTTGAGTTAAGTCATGTGATGAAATGCCTCTATACTAGGATTTTACCTGAATAAAACATCCAGTCAATATCACACTCAATATCTTTGCTTAACATGCTTATTTAACCTCATTTTGTTGTGACATTGTCTGTTAGAAAAGAACATGAAATTTGTCTTACAAATTAACATTTAAAGATACAGTATGTTTGTTTGCCATAAACAATTTCAGCATTTCGCATGTACACTACTGTAGTTTGGACCAAAACCCCTCAATTTTGGACCAAAACCCCTCAATTTTGGACCAAAATATACAGTTTGCAGTAGGACCAAAAACCTTCAATTTTGGACCAAGATAAGAGAGATGGTAAACGTCTTAATAAGATGTGTTTATTAGCTAGACATGCTCCTGTAAAACAGGCATAAAGCCTGAAGGCATTCTTAGACTAAACAAACTACTGAATCAAGGATTAGAGACGGCAGGGCAAGCTTAAAATAAAATATGTATGGGCCTAAGTCTGTCTGTCTAAGCCTTTCATACATAGATTTGGGCATATGTATGCATTTACGAATATCACAGTTAATCTTACAGATTCTTATAGATCCTTTTCTGGTAGAATGCACCTCTGTTCCTCTTGTACCAGCTCTTCTTCTGAATCATCTAATTCTGCAACAAGATGTTGTCTGGATGATTTAATGCTTTCAGTATAAGTGTACTTCAATGGCTGATTAATCCAAAATTTATCCAGCCTTCTCTCAAAGGCCTGAATACTTGGTTATTCAATAACATCACATGGTAAATTGTTCCATAAGTTCACCACCCGAAAAGAAAAATTATTCTTTCTAATATTTAACCTTGGTTTTTTCTTGAAGATTTTATGACTGTGCTTAAAGTGAGAGAGTCTTGCATTAGAGGTAAATAATTAGATACTTCCTCAATCATACCTGCCAGATAGTATCTTATAAGTTTCAATCATATCCCCACAGACTGTTCGAATACTGAGAGTAGGTAAACCCAATTTTCCTTATCTCTCTTCACAAGATAGGTTTCTTAATCCAGGAATTGGTTTTGTTGCTCAATGTTTTCAATTATATTAATGTGTTTTATAAAAAAAATGAATTCCACACCTGGTAGGTATATTCTAAATTATATTCTTAATGATGACGTGCAAGACTTGTATACAAAATTTTAAATGTTGTGCAATCCAGTACATGAAAGATCTTCTTATATCACCCATGACTGAGTTTGCTTTGTTTACTTAATCAGTGATGTGCTTTTCAAATGAGTTTGTCATCGATTGTAAGTATGCACTAATTTCTTAATCTGATCTAGATTTGAGCACACACAACTTGTCCTTGATGGTACATCTACAGACTGAACATAAACTGCCACTATTTATAGGTATTAATGAAAAAGGGCAAAAAATACTGCTGCCTTATCTGCTTAGGTCTACCACCCAACACATGGACACACCATTGCCATTTTAAAAACAAGACCTTAGTGTTACATCAATTTCATGAATCTGGAATATAGGCCACACTCGAAATGGCAACCATAAAGGTCATTAACATTAGGCTTCATTGGAGATAACTAACGCCATTTCTGACGGGATTTAATTCCTGCAAAAATACCCCAGCCTACGTGCAGCCTAGGTGCAGACAAACACATGATAAAATCCTTCCACATATGATTTTTGATTTAAAATAATCACTACGCACCTCCTAAATGTTGTTATTTCCTAAGTCTTTGGAGCACTTTTTCACCTCTGTTGTCGTTAATGATCACTTCGCAAATGCTGTAGGCTTGAAAAACCTGTCGCTTGAGTTTTACGCAAAATCCGTTGAACGGTAATTTTAACTGTTGATTGATCCAAAAATGATGTAGAATTGTTTGTTTGTTTGATGAGGGCTTAATGGCACCACGACAACGAAGGTCAAATTGTGCCTGAGAGGTCAGATCATTCTAGAGGTAGGAAGAAAAGGAAACAGGGGGAGAATGAGAGAAAATCAAGAACAAAAGGTCAGAAAGCTGTGATTGAGAGAGGTGCATGGTTGAAACAAAAACAAAGTAGAGAGGGGGTGGAAGAGGAGAATTAAATATGGTTGTAGAGGGAGGCATGATGAAGGAAGGAGATAATTCTATCCGGAGGATTTTTCTGGAAGAACTCAGCAATTGATTTGTGGGGAGCGAGGGAAGCTCTGGGAAGGTTGTACAGGGGGCATGCAAGAAGAACGTGATGGATTGTGAGGGTGCAACGGCAATTGTTGCAGAGGGGTTGGGGGGAGCCAATAAGGAGGTGGGAGTGAGTGAGGTGGGTGTGACCAATTCTAAGACGGGTAATATGAACGTTGTCGATACGAGAGAGGTTGTTGATGGTGGGTTTGATCGGAAATGTGGGCTGGATGACATGGAGTTTGTCATCAATTTGGGAGTTCCATGAGGTTTGCCAGCGGTCACGGACAAGGGAAGCAATTGACAACAGTTGTTTGTTAATACTGATTTGTCATTTCTAAACTATTTACGTAGCAATCGATGATTAAAACAATCGTTCAACGAATTTTGCTTTACACTCAAACAACATGGGTTTTCATATTACTCTCACTTGATTATTTGGACAATTTGATGGAGAATTATTCCAAAAATTTATGTTGGCTGTAATTAGCAGAAATTGAAGAAAAAAGCAAGTATAGTATTCATTTTCATTAGCTCCTGATCTTGCTCGTAAGAATTGGTGAACTTGTGATGACGTCACTCCTAGAACGAAATTTCTTGCGATACTTTCACACCATACATAAAACGTAGTGTTATCGTGTGTGTTCCTTAAAATTTGACGTATTTTATAAACTGAGGAGTAGAATAATTTTTGAACAATACATCTCTTACCAGGCTTTTATTATTTTCTTGAATGTATATTTAAATAAGTCATCTCTTCAAGTTGCATGAAAATATATCATGTATATTATTGTCATAGAATTAAGATGTCAAAAATTATCATAATGTATAAGTTCTTACAAAAGAAATCATAGGTTGAAACCAAATTACGAATTTTCCCTGCTAGGCAGCAGCCTAACATTGTAAATTCTAATATGTAACCTACTGTAATGTTAAAATTATCCATTGACTTGGTACTGTACATTGATTTGTTCCAAAATGAAATTTGTAAACCACAAATTTTAACAGCCTTCAAAGTTTTGATTCAACTTGTAATTGTTGCAAACATTGTTATCTATAATTGCAAACATTGTTATCTATAGTAGAAACATTAACAGTATTTTCATCAGATAGGACCAGCTATAGCTTCTGAAGAAAAAGAATTGCAACGCAAAGGAGAAACTTTGCTTACGGAATTTGCACTGTATTTCACTTGTGAATCGTTCTGGGAGTGACGTCACACAACTTCCGGTTTCGCCTAGCAGTTTTCTAGTTATGGAACCATTTACCATCGTTTGCCCTTAATTTCTTTCACTCTACCCTGTTTCCATATGTTGAAGTTGTGTAATTGATGTTGTTTACTGATCTGCACTGTACACGCCACCAGTATGTCAAAAAGTGTATTGTGGGATACGACTAATAGCTAGCAGTTTTCAATTCTTCCATTGTCGGGAGCGTTGATTACTTGATTAGTTTAAAGAGCATCACACAAACAAAATAAAAATTGAGCTTATACAGTTTTGCATAGATCATTGATAATAATATTCAATTGAATGTCCTGAAAAGAAACCTAACCTTTGCACCTTATCTAATAACACCCTCTTGGCATGTTTGACTCTTGACTGCCGCGGTGCTGTTAACAGTTAAGGTGCAAAGGTTCGGTTTCTTTCCAGGACATTCAATTGGATATTATTATCAATGATCTATGCAAAACTGTATAAGCTTAATTTTTATTTTGCTTGTGTCATGCTCTTTAACGAAGTTTAAGCATAGGAGCCTACAAGTTTTCAATTAAAACGGAGAAAAACACATTTTCGTTCTGGGAAAATAAAATCGGAAAAAATTATTTCATTCTAGGAGAAGAGAACGAATGCTGTTGTATTCTTCTTCCCATTCATACAGTTTACTTAAAGGTGTATCAATTTGTAGGGTGGGCCAGACGGTGGGAATAAAAGGTTAAACAGTAGTGGCAGTTTCGTGGAACTAGTCTGTTAAACAACACACAGTTAAACAGAATTTGAAACAAAATCTAGTGTCAAAAGAATCGACAACAAATAGGTTCTCAATGAATAAAGAAGTGAATGATAAACTACTATATGCATAAGGAAAATACATACAGCTAATATGAAATTTCCAGTTCTTGCGGCTTAAGTCTTTCGCACAGTCTGTCTCTGGTCAGATATGCAAGTGAGTTTGATGACCATTGCCACAAGCTTGCAATGTAACTTCATGCTAGCCTAGTTCTTGGCCGCGCCTGGGTTGGTCATCCCATGCCCAAGCGTTAAAAGCAAATCAGCTAAAAAGGACTAGAAGTAGAACATCAATGATGTAGTAGCTCAACATATATTTTGGGTTGGTTACAAACCTGTTTTTGCACCAGTGCACCACAACTGGTTATCAAAAGCCGTAGACATTGACTTGGTTGTCGATGTTATGTCTGTTTGTACGTCGTACCTGTGTTCTCGTCCGGGTCGTGTTTTTAAGCATTTCGTGATAGCATTGTTACTATCGTAACCGAATACGACCCCGTCATTGTAATTGTGTGTTCACTCGTCATCGTCGTCGTCCCGTTTTTGTTCGAGTATGTTGTGGTTGTTAGGAAAGGAATACACGTTTGATGTTTAATTGTTAGAATCTGAATCTGAATCGGTTAAGTCGGCAAAAGTCCTTCAAGAGGACATGAACGCCAACCGAGCGTAAAAAGTATGAGTAAAAAATTATTATAAAAAAAAACTAGTTAGCAATACAAGTGTTAGTAAGTTTAGCTTTGAAACAGTTGAGACTTAGAAATGCAGCTTTACTATCGTTTGAATATGTGATGATAGAATACAGCGATCTCATGCATTATAGCTGTACCTGGGTGTGTGACACTTGTGACTTCATGAGCTTCTCTGATTCGTTCTTCTCAACTAACAATTCCATCAACTGTACTAACTCATATGAGTCACTTCAAAATTGTTCTTCTGGCCTTGACTCGGGGTCCACCCACCATCCCGATATCAAATTGAAAACAAATCCCAAAAGGGAAAAAAGGAAGGTTCTACAACTTCTTAATATCAACTTTCAGAGTGTTCGAAACAAGACGGCCTTCGTGAAAAGTCTTATCAAAGAAAAAGATCCAGATGTCATTATTGGCACTGAACTTGCCTGGCTTAATTTCGAAATTACCAGCGCTGAAATTTTTCCGGACAACTATACAGTCGTTCGCAAAGATAGAAATTCAAATAATTGTGGTGGTGTATTACAGGCAATAAGAAATGGCCTGGTTTTCAATGAGTTCACTAAATTAGACTCTGACTGTGAAATTATCTGGACCAAATTCCAATTTCCTAAGGAAAAGAGCATGTATATACGAACATTTTACAGACCTAGTCACAATGATCTCACTAGCCTACTTGAATTGAAAAAATCCCTCTAAAAGCTTGGTAAAAATGCTGACAAAAACAATGTTATCCTTGCTGGTGATTTCAACCAACCTAACATTGACTGGCAGACTGGAGTCAAACATTATTTCAGGAACTAACGCTTCCTCCGAAGCAGCCAAAATTCTTCTTGAAGTGACCAATCCATTCAATCTCACTCAAATGGTGCAGTCACCCACCAGAGATAACAACATCCTTGATCTTGTTTTTACTAACAATTCACCAGCTGTTACCTCAGCCAATGTCATTCCCGTTATAAGTGACCATGATATTGTTGAACTGACCCTAAATATCTCCCCTTCTCGTAAAAAGTTGCCTAAACGTAAAATCTATTTAAAGAAAAAAGCTAACATAAAACCGAATAAAAGAAGACCTGACCAAATTTAAACTGCAATATTATACTCAATTCAATAACTCCATTGATGTTGGTGAAAATAGAATTTCTTTGAAGAGGAAATTAAATTGATTATTGATCAAAACACGCCTCACAAATTCACCTCAACTAAAGTAAATCTGCCCTAGTTCACCCGTATCCAACGCCGTCTCTGCAGGAAAAAACATAAACTGTTTAAAAAAGCTAAGACTAATTAACAAGCCAATGACTGGACTGGCTGTCCGTAAAAAGCTCAAAGAAGCTAGAAACACCTTCATCTGTGATAAACTTAAAAATCAACGAAAACCCAAAGGCATTCTGGTCTTATATCAAAAGATTAAGAAGTAACTCTGTAGGTGTTTTTGATCTACTAAATAATGGTAAACTCTGCAGTGACAGTAAAACTAAAGCTAACATTCTAAAGTTACCAGTTTTTCAGTGTTTTCACAGAAGAAAACACCTCCCAAATCCTAAATAAACCACTCACCAACAGCAAAATAAACCAACTTATAATTACCCAGAAGGTGTCAAAAAGCAACTGCATAACCAACACCCCAACAAAGCCTCAGGTCCTAACCAAATACCACCATGGTTTCTGAAAACACACGCTGATGACCTCTATGAAATTCTAACTGATCTCTTTCAAACCTCTGTCGATAATGGTACTACCGCTAACAAGTGGAAAGAAGCAAACATATGTAGCGTTTTTAAAAAAGGTGATAAACAAAGCCCAGCTGATTATAGACCTATTTCCCTCACCTGCGTTTGTAGTAAAATCCTTGAGCATATAATCC
>JAIGNY010001425.1:777500-782500 GCA_020152595.1 Chiridota heheva | reverse complement strand
ATTTTCTTAAAAAAACGTGCAATCGGTAATCAAAGACATGATGATATTGTTACAACTGACGATTAAAAAAGGCTGTTAAAAGGACCACCGGTTCAGATATGAATTTTTGCTTTAGACGTCTCCATAAATGTAGATAAGGTCACACAGCTTATTTGATCAAAGGAAAACCGAACTTAGACCTCAAACTAGGGGTGGGGGGAGGGAAGGGTGGGAGGGTGCATGCCCTGTCCTCCACTTGATATGCGGCCCTCAACCTTTCCGTACTTGAGATAATTATATTTTAGTAGTCAGTCAGACTGTCTATCTTCTTTCTTGCAGGCAGAAAGGCAAACAGAATGACGAAGAAACTTCTACATTGACATTTTGTGCCGCTCGTTCAGTCGTTAGAAAGTGACTTTGAATAAAGTAATTTCAGGTATCAATATTAATCTTTCTCTGTCAGTACGTCATGTATGCACATGAGGTACAAAGTTCAGTAGTGAAACTATAGATAGTCTGCAAAGTATGCCTACTTAGTTATTGCTGCATGTAAGATTTCATAAATTATAAAAATTTTGTTCGCGTTTCAGCTGTGTTTTTTTTTCTTCAGTTCTTTCAGTGCGATATGTCGTTTGCTACAAATTTGGTTACAAAGTGGCAGGTGAGAGGATTGCTCAGAAGATGGAACGTCACATTAACCCCAGGCTGTCAATTTGCATTACGGTATAGTTTTAGATTGTTATCTTTTTATTGACATTTGCTCATTTTGAGCCAGGTACAGAGTTATAGATAAATATCCATCTTTAGATCAACACTAGTTAATCAGTATCATGTAATTGCATTTTTTTGCTGAAGGAAAAGGGAGGGGGCTAGCCTCAGCTCCGAACGGTGTGTTTGGTGGGGGATTTAATTACCTTATCACCCATATATACACATATACATTAATGTGGGGATGAGATATTGTAGTCACTTTGCTGTATAGACAAATAACTACCTATACCTCCTACACTACATGGCCCTAATATCAAGGGGCTGGTGAAGCCCACCAAGAGGATCTCATATATGACCTCATATTAGGGGTTAGGGGTCATAAGTTTTTGGAACGGGACAAAATTTGGTAATTTTTGCGTCTGTCCGTGTGTGTGTGCGTGTATGTGTGTGTGTGCACTTGTAGATGGTGGAATTTGGGGATAATTATATGTTTACACATTTCCAATTGGGGATATACCTGCAATTGGAAATATCCCCGATTGGCAGAAAGCTGAGTGTTGACGATTTGATCATCTTCATGCCTGTGAGGTAGTTACCTCTAACTTTCAGCCCGTTTTAAGGTTTGCTAAATTCTATCTTATGCTGGTGTATATGGTGTGTATCCAGATATTTTGACTGCAGCTACAAAACAAAAATTGACTTCCCCAATTACATGATAGAAAACGCATGGCATCACAAATCAAAGTGCATAGCGCCATTAATAATGTGATGTTTGGACGTATGATTTTACATCTTCCAAGTAGGGATATACACATGGGACTTGAATGTTCACATTGGAACTGTGGAAATATTTATTTATCCCCACTTTTATAGGATGCAATTTAAGTATATGTGTGTGTGTGTGTGTGTGTGTGCGTGTGCGTGTGTGCGTATGCAACAATTAAAGGAGCACTAGACTGAAAAGTGAGGGCGTATTTTAAGGGGGTCCCCGAAAAATCAAATGCTTTTAGAGCACGCAACGGTATAGCAAATTTCTGGTTTATATGAATATTCAAGTAACCTTTGCCCTCACTCTGTCTGTCTGTGGGCTATGCATGCATGAAGTTTATCGATTTTTTGTGGATGATATATCTGTGAAATCGCAAAAACAAGCGCCCTCACTTCCGGTCTAGTGCTCCTTTAATTTTGTGTCGCTTATAACTCCAAAACTGTAATGCACACATCAACCAAAATGGGTGGACGGGTACTCCTGTCCTGGAACTATTGTCTCCAAGGTCTTGGGATACAAAGGTCACAGGTCAAATGGGACAAGTTTTTGTGTGTGTGTGTGTGATGGCTGTATCTTTTGAAGGAATTACTTGGTAATTTTACAAATTACATAAGTTGGTAGGATTTAAACATTCTAACAAAAATCGAAAACAATTGGAGATAAAAAGGTCAAAGGTCTTATGTAAAATTTTGCGGCATTCTAAACTCAAAAAGTACAAGACCTACACCAACCCTATGTTGTACGTTGCTACATGAATTTGTGTCCCGTAGACTCTAGGGTCAAAAGCTCAAAGGTCACAGAGCTATTGACCACTTTTCACCACTTTCCCCTATAATTATGGAATGGTACATGTGATGGTGTCATACAGTAGGGTACGAAAAATCTAAAAAATTTCAGATGTTGTTTCAGTGATTACGGTCAAGGGTCAGAGGTCAAATGCCAAATATGTGATTTTAGGGGGTAATTATGTACTAATTTGTACATTGTTGTGCCACTTGAAAATCTGAAAGTTCAAGACCTATACCAATCCTTTGTTTGTATCATGATACTGTGGTACATTAACTTGTGTCCCGTAAAGTCTGCGGTCAAAAGGTCAGATATCACAGAGCTAGTGACCCATTTTAACCATTTCCTCCATAGTTTTGAAATGGTAAGAGTGATCTGAGCATGGGGCGGGGTCATACAGTGGGGTAAGATAAATGCTAAAAAAAAATCAGATGTTGTTTTGGTGGTTAGGGTCAAAGGTAAAATATGCGATTTTAGGAATAATGATATAAAGTTGGAGGTCAAAAGGACAAAGGTCATGGGTCAAAAGTCAAATAAGTGCTTTTTATTCAAAATTTTGCGGCACATTAAAAAAGTACATGACCTATACAAACCCTATGTTGTACCATGATACCTTGGTACATGAATTTGTGTCCCGTAGACTCAAATTTAGCGTAGGTCAAAGGTCACAAAGTTATTGACCACCATTTCCCGCTATAGTTATGAAATGGTAAGTGTGACGTGAGCATGAATGGTGTCATACAGTAGGAACGACAAATGTAAACAATTTCGGTCAGTCCAGATCCCACACTTTTGACAAATAACGTTATACCAAGGTGCACATTCACATCAAAAAGCAGGGCCGTCTGCGTAGGAGACAGTGATTTTTTTATTTTTTATTTACTGGGCCACTATCACCCCTAAAGCAACTGATGCGAGGCGCAATAAAATATGCACATTTAAGCACCTTCAGAATTAAATGAGGTATTACGTGTGACAGAACATGCATAAACTTGGTTCCATATGATGTTGTAAGTTTATTTTTTTTTTATCTACAATCGTATGGGAACAGCCATTTTGTTCCGAAATTGTACAGGTTATGACAAAATCCTGTTCGCCAAGTGCATCATAATTTTGTCCACTGGGCGACCAAAATTTATCACAGGGCGACCAAAGGTAGTTCAGTTAGTTTTTTAAAAATTCACTGGTATAAGAGACCTCCAGTTATTAAAATATTGAAGGGTGGGGGGGGGGGGGGAGGCAAGATAACACTCTGGAAATGTTACACAAAGAGACACCTTTTAATCACAACGTTTTGCAAATTATTGAGGGTTATGGTCCCCTGGCCTCCGGATCCTACAACTCAGCGTGGGATGGCTACGTCACTGGTTTAGAAGAGATATTTTTATCATATGACCGTTGTATGTCTCTTCCCTTTCAGGCACAGGAGCACCCAAGAAAGTGAAGAGACACCCGAAAAACCACGGTAAGGCGTGTGTATTATATTATGTTTGTTCCAGTGATTTGCTGCAACAAATTAACAAGGGGTCATTCGTTACTATGCAGGTAAGGCCACCGAGAGCCATATGTGGGCTCCGGGTATCTTGAACACAAGAGGTCCCCCTGATAACCTGATAGGGTGCTGGTGAAAAGCCATCTTCTGAACGCGTATCCCTTTCCTTAAATTTGACGGGCTCCTATGATCCGGGTTCCTAAGAGCCCGGGCCAAGCAACGCCCGCCATAACTGGACACACTGAAAGAGGGAAAACAAGGGGGTTCTCTCCTTATGCATAATTATTGATGCCAATTATAGTGTAGGGAGGTATGGTTCGCCACTCAGAAATAACGTTATAAAAAGGCAGGGGTGAGCTAGTCTTTCTGATTTGGGGTCGCCGATGGAATTTTTTAGACCTATCATATTTTCTGGACCTTTCTACGATGATCTTTTTTATTCTTACCATTGCCATGAATGATTTCTAATATTTTTTTATTTTAGCTATTGATTTATTTATTGATTGCTCGATTTATTATTGATTTACCTATTGATTGATTTAATTATTTATTTATTTGTTTATTTATTGATTTATTGATTTATTTATTAATTTATATTTGTGTTGATTTATTTGATAATATTCATTAATTCATTAATTCAGACGGCTGGCTGGCTGGCTGGCTGGCTGGCTGGCTGGCTGGCTGGCTGGCTGGCTGGCTGGCTGGCTGGCTGGCTGGCTGGCTGGCTGGCTGGCTGGCTGGCTGGCTGGCTGGCTGGCTGGCTGGCTGGCTGGCTGGCTGGCTGGCTGGCTGGCTGGCTGGCTGGCTGGCTGGCTGGCTGGCTGGCTGGCTGGCTGGCTGGCTGGCTGGCTGGCTGGCTGGCTGGCTGGCTGGCTGGCTGGCTGGCTGGCTGGCTGGCTGGCTGGCTGGCTGGCTGGCTGGCTGGCTGGCTGGCTGGCTGGCTGGCTGGCTGGCTGGCTGGCTGGCTGGCTGGCTGGCTGGCTGGCTGGCTGGCTGGCTGGCTGGCTGGCTGGCTGGCTGGCTGGCTGGCTGGCTGGCTGGCTGGCTGGCTGGCTGGCTGGCTGGCTGGCTGGCTGGCTGGCTGGCTGGCTGGCTGGCTGCCTGGCTGGCTGGCTGGCTGGCTGGCTGGCTGGCTGGCTGGCTGGCTGGCTGCCTGGCTGGCTATTAAATATTATTTTGTTTTAAATATACTTTATTCATTTATCTAATTATTTATTTATTGACACTGTTCTATTTACAGACGGTTTTAAGTCTAAATGATTT